>JASDQU010349498.1:0-12255 GCA_032191745.1 Picea mariana
CCCTCAACCTCTCTGGAAATCATGTGTGGCCCCTTTACTCCATATGTGAGTCTGGTCGGCAAGCTATCGCCAGCCTGCATCATCAACCATCGTGTCAGAACATGTCAACAACATATCATAAAATCAATATCATATCATCAAAACAAAGCAAGATCACCGTAAATGAATCAACCCAAATAGCCCACTCCCTAACTCAATCCGGAGTCCAAGGGGGTTCCACTGATGCCTCTGCATCCTCAAGGTCCGAAACCCTGCACACTTCAATGAAACTGAGTCAGCAGCACCTGTCTACATCAAGTAGTAAAACATCATGCCGTCTATCAGAACGCATCATAATCAAGCATAAATGTATTAATATCAGAAAAGTCCAGATCACTTGCGAGAAAGTGTCCTCAAAGAATAAGTTTTGTAAGTGCGCTAGAGTGGGATTTTACACCTTGGTCCACACCTAATACACAATAAAAATCATACCCTCTTTCCTACGCAAGAACAACCCCGTAGCCAATCAGTTTACATGTACATGACTAGCAACCTACGATCTACCATGCATTAGCATTACAACATTTTTCATTCTCACATTACCTTTTACAGAGTTAGAACATGCCCCTTTATAGGCTTTACAATAGAAAAATCCCTAAATATTGGTTCCCCAAAATAGTTACATATCCATGCATATCATTGGCTACAAATCTCGAAAATCCCAAGATTTTGTCACAGTCGAATTTCAAGTCAGGTTACTAGTTGAATCCCAGTGGGCCTTCATCTGGTCTCTAGTCGGGTGTCTCATGCCCGCACTTCGACCTCTTTTCAGTTGACTTGCCATTGATACCTTCAACTTTGACTTTTCCCAGTCGACTCCCTTGGCCTTTGACTTGTTGTCAATCCACCTCAACCTTCGACTGTCAGTTGATCTACCTCGAATCGAATTTTACTGCAAATAATATAACAACCCAATAGAATATGAAAATGAAATCTATAGGTATGAGGAAAACAAAGGGACAATTCTTCAAAAATTTGCATTGGTTTCTTTGGGAATTTTTAAGGATCCGACTTCTTGGTGCAGTGAGAAATTTGGGAAACATCTAATGGATTTTTATTTGGATAAACAAACAAAAAAACAAACAAACAAATTAATTATTTTCATATGGAAAGTGTGCATATTAAATGTGGATGCTAGATGATAAATCCCATCAATAATTTATGATAATGCATGAGCAATGAGTACACATGAAAGTTGGAAGGATGGTTTATTTAGCAGGAGGAAGAGTGTTATGTCAAGGATTATTTAGAGGATGACCAAGGGCTAGGGATGAACAATTTTAAGGTATGAATGTGGGTCCAACCCCTAGGGTTTAGGAATATATGAATATAGTGGTATAATAAAGATGGCCACAATGCATATATGAATATAAGGTGCAGTATCTCTAGGAATTGGTTGTGCATATTTGGACTAGTACCTCTACTATTTTTATCATAAGTGCATAGTAGAAACATGGTATAAATGTTAGAACTTCAGGGGTGAAGTAATGAAGGAACAAATATGATAAAGAGTGCTAACAAATGAACATATAAAACATTACAGGAAGAACTTCTTTGGAAAGATGTAGTCAGACTTCAAGGAAGATGGTTAAGCTTGTATAGTTTTTTGAGGAATCAAAGAGTTGCAAAGGTAAGTGAAATGTTGCAGAACATGATTCTCTACATAAAAGAATCAACTATGAGATGGAAGCACTAGTGGATATATTGGTTGGAAATGAAATTTATCCAAGTGGGATTGGCTAGAGGTGCTCAACAAGAAGAGTAGATTAGCAAGGAGATACAACATTTTCACAACATAAATAAAATTGAAAAATATATGCACTAGTGTGCATAATAGAAGAGGGAAACATATTTATTTTTATTCCTTGAAGTTTCATGCTAATAATGGTGAACAATTGAAAATATTGAGGTGCAACCAGGAGTTCCATGTTGAGATAGTCCCATGAGGAGGGACTATATAAAGACCCTACTGAAAGGTTAGAGACATGATTTGATGGTTGTTGAAAGCTAGTTAGTAGAACACAAAGGCTTTATTTTTTTGCCAAGAATCTTGGATTAAATTCTAAAAACATGCATGTGTGGAAGGATACACATGCTAAAACAACTATTAATAGCAGCAATATTGAGAAAAAGGTAGAGGCAAGGAAGTTTCCTCTATTATCAATTGTGTATAGATAAGAAAAAAGATAGTGCAGAGAAACAAGGACCTAGAAGGATTCAAGGACAATCATATACAACAACAACAAAATAAACAAATAATATGAAATAAATATCCACTAGAGTGCATGATAGAAGTGATGCATGATGCTTGTGATAACATAGAATGCATGTGCATTAAGTGGGTGTGATAAGATTTAATTCTTAATGCATATTGATGTGTGTTCATATATATATATATATATAAGATTAATGATGGATTGTGTATCCAAGTAATTGTTTATAGAATGGTTGAAGATGTTGTTGATGATGTTGCATATGATAGCCATCCATGTGCAAATGAATGAAGATGGTAAGATGATGATAAAGAGGTTAATAAAGGGAGCTTGTAAGATTCTACAAAATATCAACTAAGATGGTAACATCAATTAATGTAATAAAATCCATGAAGGTATGCATTTGGGGCTGTTATGATGCATAAATATTGAAAGGAATTGAGGTAAGAATTCCCTTAGTCAAATTTTAATATTGAATTGGTGTGCAAAGGAAGAGGGCCTTGAATATATAATTTTTATTGATGGTTGAATGCATTCATGTAAACTTTAATTGCATATGGTGTCATGTTATTTATGAGATCGTAACCAAGTTAAGTTAGGATACATTACTTATGTTGTAGCAATGAATGCCATCATAAATGGTCATGTATGAGGCCATGATGAATTTGGAAATGGAAATGATATAGCCCCATTCGATTTCATAATGGTTTCCCTTATATAACCGATGTTTGGACTGAAACATCTTTTATGACATAGGAGAACACTCAGAGAATTATATTCCTATTGTTGTGTATGAGTTGGAGAGGAAGGTATCCAAATGACCAGATAGGTAAATGGGGAAGAGTATGAATAATTGTTGAGATGCTGGCCAAACCTTCCAACTCACCATGGTTGAATGCATGACATGAACATATGGTATTCCAGAGTCAATGCAAGGACTCACTGTGTAGATGTGACCATGATTATTGGCACATTGGTTTTATTTATTGGTAAAGTTTGATTGCATTATGAAAGGTATGGTGTGTTGATAATTCATTTACATGAATGATAGTTTCATTCCATTTTAATATGGAAAATGGATAGAAATGATTGAATTGTTGGTAAAATAGAATTCTGATATCATTTCATAAACTGTTGAAAATGTGTATGAGTACTAACAATTTGTTTGGCCAAGTGACAATTGAGGAAATTGCAAGGAGAATGGTATTGGATATGGAAAGGATGTAATCCCATGAAGAAGACATATGCATGTAGCTACAAGAGACAAACATAATGAGCAGAAATTTGATTTCCTCTATAAAACAAATTTGGGAAATTAATAATTGAAAATTGTTATGATAGCCTAACAATTTGGTTGGCTAAGTGAAAATTAAGAAAAAATGTAGGTAGAGTGGTATTGGATATGGAAATAATGAAATCCATAAAGAAGGATGATATCTACAGCTGCAAGAGCCAAACATAATGAGCATAAAACTCGTGTTTGGAAATTCTATTTTCCTCTATAAAACAGATTTGAAAATTTATAATTGAAATTTTATAATTGAAAATTTTATGAAGATGTCTCATATTGAATGCATGCATATGATGTAGATGGGATTATTTCCAAATGTTATGTATTCATAGTGGATATCTAGTATCAAGTTGGCATTGGTCTGCATAAGAACATCTTAGAAAATGATGGATTTCCTAAGGAACTGTATAACAGTGAAAGGGATACCCAAGCCTAGAGGGTGAGTACAACATGAAGAAGCAAGTTGTCATGCTTGTACAAGAAGCACGTTGTCAGGATTATAGAAGAACCAAGCTGCTAGGTTTAAAGAGTGAAATCCTATGTGGGAATTTCATTGTCAAAGACCCAGGTTGTCAGGCTTGAAGAGTGAACTTCTATGTGGGAGTTGAACTGTCGAGGAACTAGGTTGTCAGGATTGAAGAGTGAACTCCTGTGTGAGTTGCAATGCAGTAGCAAGGTTGATGCTAGTTATTTTTCCTGGTATTTTTCCTAGTAGTGAGTTCCCTTGAGTTCCCAGTAGTGATATTCCCAGCCACATGTGCCCGAAATACCCTGATAAATGGATGGTGCAGACCTATAAAATGAGATTAGTGAAGGGGTCACATTCCTTGGGCCATACCTAATAAAATAATGGTATATCTCGATGAAATGAGAGAAGTGAAGGGGGGACATTCCTTGGGTTGGGAAGGTTCGTGGAGGAGAGTTAGTGGAAATCGGGATAATTGTAGGAGAATTCCAATGGTTTATGTATTTATGATTTTTTAGGCCGGATTTCCTATGTATTTATATTTAGGCTAGAATGCTTGTGTGATAATAGGTTGGACAGACTATATGTTGATTAATGGCTAGGGAGACGGAATTGTAAAATGAATTAAGATTGTATGGTGTTATGCACTGAGGACAGTGAAAAAATAAGGGGGAGGGGAATATAACATCCATGGTTTTAATCCCCACAAATTGTAATGTAACTGTATAAATGTGAATTAGACTAGTGAGCCGATATGATTGGGGAAAAGAGCCCATATTGATTTAATATGTCAGAGGGATGAATTCTATATTATGAATATTGAAATGATTAATAAAAGTAATAATCATTGACTATGATATGAGAGAGATGAAAATGATGGGAGGCTATGATTCCACAAGAGAGAGGGGTCCAAGGGGGAGTTATTATTGGGTATTAATCCAACCCACATTCCTTAAATTATTATAATTCTATAAACCTTTTACATTTTTGTTGAGTGTTCACAAAGCCAATCATTAAAATCATGTAAGTGAGTGGGTGTGAGGAGTCACATCCCTTAGTTATTGGGGAAAATGGGGCTAAAGTACAATCATCTTTGGGAAGAGTGAGAATCAATCAATAAAGGGAGAAGAAGAAAATTCATATGGGGAATAGGGACAATCTTTACAAGTAGATTTTGGGAAACAAAGGAAGAGATGAGTGCTATGAAGAGCACCAACCATGTTGTGCTTGAAGACAACCATTGTTTGGCTATGTGTTATGCTAGAAATGAGGCATGTTTGCCTATAAAATAGGTTGTAAGCTTGTAGTGCATCTCCCATTGAGGAAATGGCTCAAGATCCTTGTGAGGGATATTGTGAACACTTCTAAAGTAGCTTAGATTTATAGAATTCCTCAAATGAGAGATTCTTGTCCAACCTAGTGCATTGAAAGCCTTGATAAATGAATGTTATAGCCTAAGGGATTGTGAGTAGTGAAGGGGGTACATTCCTTGGGTTATATAGGTTGCGGGGAAGAGAGTTGGTGGATTGGAAATGTTGTTGTAGTCTGGAACCTAGGTTTGTGGTTTTGTGTGTGGAGAGTGGAAAAACATAGGGCCAGATCTCCTTGTTGACTCATAGCCTCATCTTGGGGGTGGCCTGTTGTTAAAATTTGGAACAACAAATCCTATGGCTGGGAGTTTCATCCTTTATATGCAACTAGTTGGATTATATTTATAAACAGATAAGTTGTATGTTGTTTTATTATGATTATTATGCTATGTCAGTTGATTATCGAATGTTGTTTGTCTATTGTGTGCATACTAGGTGCATTCATGCTTTTATAAATGTTACATAGATGCATGGGTAAATCAACATATTGTTATTCAATTTAATTTTTTATGGGCCTGCTGCCCCTTGATTTTATCTTATATGTATGGGGCATTCTAAACTTCATTTTAGCAGGCTAATTCATTTTTCCAAGTGACAAGACTCATCATGGGTTCTGGGTACATTACAGAACCAGAAACACCATTCTTTCTCAATAAATAGAGTGTCATAATTAATATGGCCAAATATAGAATTCCAAAAAAGACTAGATGGCATTATACCTTCACCATGATGAGAGAGGTATGCGACATTTTGTGTATGGAAAGATGTCCCATTCAAATTCAACAATATTTCATATTCCATTCTGGTCATAAAAATCATGTTGCTAGAATCTTTTCGTATTTCAACTTTTCCACTGATCATATGCACATAGTGGCCTTGTTGTCAGATGTGCAAAAGGGACAACAAGCTCCTTTTCATCTTAGGAATATAAATCACATTATGTGGAAGAAAATATTGGAATCCAATCAACTTAAGTTTGATGGTTCCCATTCCCAAAGGTTTGAGACTCGACTTATCTATAAAATACACTATCCCATCTACATTTCCATTGAATTCTTCAAAGAATTTTCTTCGGAATGTCAAGTGGGAGGTTGCACCTATGTCGAGAATCCATGCATCTTTCCAAGGAGTATATGAAGTGTTAAATAAATCTTTAGTCACTCCTATATTGCAATGGGAAACACTGTAATGGGAAGATTCAGGTGGATTACCTTTTGTTGGTTATGAAGTTTTACCTTTGTCTTCTTTCTTATTATGTATGCCTTATTTGATCTTATCTCATGGAACTTTGCAATCATTTTCTTCAAGTGACCCATTCTTTTTGCAATTGGTACAATGAAGATAGGATCTATATCCTTGGTTGTGTCTACCCCCCTTGCCTCTCAAAGTACTTCTTACATGTCCTCTTCTGTTGCTTTCTCCTATGGAAGAATCATGTAGTTTACTCTTCTCTTTATGAGAAAGGTACGCAGTCTCACTGGTTGAAGGATATGACTTCTTTCCAAAGGGTTTCTCACATTTTGCAACTTTATCCACTAGTTTGTCAAATGTGATGGATTTCATTTGATCACTTTCTTGCATCTATTCAAGGTAGTGAGAATATGTAGGGTAGAGTGTCTTAATGAAGTCTCTAAGAGGGAGATATATCTTCACTCCAGTGGCCTCAATGTCATGCAGTGTGGCTTTAATTTCTAAAGATGAAGCCATAGGGTTATCATTATTCAACTCTAAGTTGAAGAGATTCACCATTAGTTGTATGAGTTCTAGTTTAGAGTGTGTGTCGTACAAGTCATTCAATCTCTTCAAATTGCTATATGAGTAGTTAATAAAATAAATATGACCTCTCACCTCTTCACTTATTGTCGTAGAGATCACAACATATTCCTTCTAGTATTTTTCCTCCCATATGACACATTCTTTGTTTGATGTTGGAATGGATGGTTTGCTCCCTGGTTTGCTACTCTTCGAATTTGATTCGAAGGAAACATATTCAAAGCATGATTCTACTTCTTCTTCATAGATACTGGGGATTGTTGTTGCTTCAAAAATGCCTTTCCACAGGTTGTTGAAGATAAATGTGCTTTTGATCTTCATGCACCATTCTTTGTAGTTCTCTTTTTCAGTCAACACCATGCCACCAATGGATATGAAAGAATGCATTATCTTCTACCTTCACGCATGATTAGCAAGAAATTACTAATAATGATACTTCACCAAGAATACAATGTTGTTGAACCAATAATATTGACTAGAATGAATACAATTCTTCATTGGTCACTAGAAGGAATATTGAATATATTCAATGATTCCATTCGGTGTAATACCATTGAGACTTTGAACTCCATAAATTTGGTTTACATATACCAATTCTTTCTTCCACATGGCATCATTTTAAAAGCTAAATGGTGTCCCAAGGAACACCTTCATGCTTAGACATCAACAAATTTCATGGAGAAAATCCATTCCATTGAGTCATGTTCTAGTCATTGTTTTGGATGCAAAGAGTAGTCAACGAGAATGATATCAAGGGATGAGATGCATTTTGTTTCATTTTCTAGTCATAAAGAGTAGTCAAAAGGAATGATATCAAGGGACAAGGGACATTTTGGTTCACTTTCTGGTCAAAAAGAGTAGTTTATGGGAATGATATCAAGGAATGAGGGTGTTCTGGTTCATGTTTTTGTCTTCTTCAAGTTAAATATATAGTCAACGGGTGTTCGTTTTTCATGAGTTTCATCCTATTGAGTGAGATAATTTAAACAATAATGTAGGGTTTTCATTTTTTCATGGGTCGTATTAGGGTTTTCTAACCATGGAGAGAGGGGTGTGCTGAAATTAAGGTTTAGCATGGGGTAAGTCGCGCATGTTGAGTAGAGAGTGACAACAAAGAAATTTGCAGATGGACAAAGGGGAGACTAGAGAATGAAGAAGGAGACATTTTCTATTTGCATGAGGAAAGGAAACATCGAGAATAAAATAATGGGGTTATTCCAACTATGATACCATTGCCAGGATATGCATTGGCGGAAAACGTAACTCCACTGATGTGTATGACATTAACATGAGAAGTGCATAAATACTATCAGAATGACTATTGGTCTTCCTTAATGGATGAATATTCCTATCACCTACGAATCTTCATATTTACATTATCATTAAAATAATGCAATCCCAAGGATTGCATGTCTAACATACTTTCATATTAACATTTCACGAAGTAAAATTAAATAATAAGACAATTAAAATCTAATTAGAAAACATTGCGATATGAAATAAGAATATGAAAATAACTCAAAGAGTCACATGAGGAAATATTTAGGTAAGTATGTAGAAATTAGAGATAAAAATTGAGTATCTTTCTTTCTTAATATATATAACATATTTGTATATTGAGAAAGGTCTATTTTATATATTAAAAATATGAAAGTAATATTTGAAAAGATCTAATAAAATATTAAATTTTTTTTTAATGAGAAAATGAAGTTTACAGAAGAAAATGGAAATATGTGATTGAGAAGGAAATCCACATCTAATTGTAAACCAAGTTTATAATTTTGATCTATCATTTAATTTCACTAGTGTACTAGTTATAATTCTTTCTTTTAATTTCTTGAAAAATAACATAAAAAATACCATCTTAAATTCATTTTAAACTTTATATTTATCAAACACACCAAATTTCTTAAAGTGTAATTTCTTATTCATTTAATAACATGTCATATATTAATTCCTTCATATTCACCTAGATGGGGTGACACATGCTCTATAATCCAAGACGAGGTGGCATATGGCGGACATGATGGGATTTATAGTTCACCGTGGGAGGTCTTGTATGAATGTTTTCCTTCCACCATCTCCCGGGTGTATGTGCTCCAAACATTCTCTTCTACTACGACAATGAATGTGAGTTCTATTGATCATGATAGACATAGGACTATGCAGGATGAGGGAAAATATGGCTCATAGGATCCTCCATTGGTCAATCATTATGATCCCTTCAATGGTTATTGATGATGTGAAAGGCTCTGTATCGATGAATATTTTGTCTGTGCATGGGAGGAGATTTCAAAAATTTGGTGAGTGTTCATATGTGTTTATTCTTGTGGCTCTTGTTCTTCATTTTTCTTCGAAGTTGGGAGGTATGCAAAGTGGGATTTTGTGGCTTGGAAATTTTTCAGTCGTGGGTGCTTGCAATTGGGGATTCGGTCCCTCTTGTAGTTTAGGAAAAGGAAGGCGGGGAAGGATGATGAGAATAAGACAAAATTTGCTTTCACTGTTGAGGAAGTGGCTGAGTATTATTATTTTGAAGTCGATCAGGAAGTCAAGGATTCTATGGTAATTTTGGAAGAGGATTTTCATTCTGTCTGAGCCCATACCAAGTACAAAGATGTGGATAGGAAAGTGGGGAAGGTCATCCCCAACTTGGATTGCACCAGGAACAACGACTCAAAATTCCACAGAACCATGGAGATTTATTGGCATGTTAAAACTTTGGTGGCATAGAGCATGGAGCCATAGGAGGAAGAATTCATAAATATTACTCAATGGATGGATGTGATGGAATGCAAGAATAGTCTTCTAATCACGATGACCTCCTAGTTGGTAAAAAAATATGGCAGTGTATTCATATTGCAGGTGACAAGAGAGCATTATCGACTCCTCGACCACCTCCTCCTATGTCTTAGTAGGATTCATCCTAGCCCATGGGGGCACCACAGGTTCATGCTATTGATGAATGAAAATTAAGATGTAGTTTTTAGTCTTTTAAGTATGGGTCTGTTAAATTTTCTAGTGCTTTTTTACAGTCATGGTATCTATGTATCAGTTTTTTCAAAGGATAGATACTTACTTAGACACATTATTCCATGGTTTTTTTACGACAGTCCTGGTTTTCCCTAGGGAAGGAAAACAAACTTATTTTATTTTTATGGACATCTGGCTTATCTCCTAGCCATACTATTATCTATGTACATTTTTTTTATATATATAAATAGAAAATCAGACCCCTATTTACTTAAAAAACAAAAATTAATTGCTTCATATTGAATGATAAAACAATTTACACATTAAGAAATTTGATCCTTATTGGTGTTTAATAAATATGTATTTAAAATGGATTTACTTTGGTTTAATTTGTTTAGATGTTGTCACATTCATATGTATGTATATAGTTACTTATTTTTTTATTTTTTATTTTTTGTTATCATGTATTTAACATAAACATCTCTCCTACTCTCGATTCAATGAAATTTCTTATATATATATATATATATATATATATATATATATATATATATATATATATAAGAAATAAACACTAGTGAAGATCATTTATTTTGTTAAAGAGAAATTGGGAAATATTGTATTTCAAATGTTTTAGTGAAGCTAAACAACACAACATACAGAAGGCGTTGATATATAATGTTCTTACAAAAATCATAGCTCATAGCCACAAAAAAGGGTTTGAAAATGTCTTTAGACTTCACATCCTAGTTAATATTGGCAATACAATTCTTGAAAAAAACACTCAAAATCAAAATTACTTTAAAAAACATGAGGACTTAGTGAAATACATGGTCACTATAGGCCTCCGCCCATCCAACATTAGAGGGAAGGGAACTTTGTTGTTCAATTTCCATGTTGTTTTTTAGTTGATGAATTGTTTCCTCATCCTTGTGATCATCCTACACAGAGTTAACTGAAATCCTCTAAATTGAAGCTATGGATTTGGAATCTTTGCCAAGATTATTAACCATGTTCCTTAAGATGTTACACGCTGCTTCCAAGAAATTGATCTTTTTCATGTGCTAAACTAGGAGATTCATGATTGTTATATTTTGGGAAGTGCAATTGAATTCATTTTGTTGAACTTTAGAAGTCACTAAAAATAGGGAGGCCATGTGATGCAGGAGAATTGTCAGTGAGCACGCGTGGTAGGACAACTCAATGCCTTGGAATCATTTCAGAATATTACACGCTGGCATTTACTATGAATCTTTTGGAGTCGATTGAAAAACAAAAGAAGATCAAATGCTTGGAAGCTGAATGATCACAAGTGATATCGGATTTTCAATCCTAGTCTTGAATGTAACTGAACTAAGGTAGTGTTGTAGGAAAATCTGCCTGCGGACAAGTAGATCGACCTCTAGAGATTGACCTTAACCCTAGACAGAAAAATGCTTATCATGGACACTGAATTTCCTTTGAATCTATCTAAACTAACACATGAGGAGGAAGGATGATAGAAGTACCGGTTATCGACGTTTGTCCCTGCACGCTCCGAGTTGCGCTCCAATCCTTTGCTTCTCGCTGATTCCTGCGGGAAAAACAAGATACGACTACTTCCTACTATATTTATATTAGCTTGAAAATAGATCTATCACTAAATGATAAGTTCATGTAACATCAGAAACAAACTAGAAAGAAACACGCCAAGCGTGTCATATTAATGAGAATAACGACAGCGGTACTTACAATCGTAGATGCGAATGCGACAGCTTCGTCAAGTCCTCTTCGTCCAACCCTTGCCTGAAAGATCCACGACCTGGATGACAGCATCTTCACTGATCACTCTCCTTCGGCTGACTGTAAGTTTCCTCCAAGATCATAAGTTTCACATATTCAATTCTTCCCCACCACTTATGAGATCATAAGTTTGGTGTAATTCTTCATTTTCCATCCCCCTTTCACCATTAGAAAGTTTGCTTATATAGCCTTGGAGAGGCTCAACAATCTTGAGATATCTTTGGGGAAGGTGAGGATTTTCCTCCTTCAGTTGAGGATCTGCCCTAAGATCATGGATTGATCAGGGATTCGAGCTCAACTGCCTTCTAAGAATGAAAAGATGCTTCCCCCATCCATCTCAACAGTTTAACA
>JASDQU010349500.1:1600-12255 GCA_032191745.1 Picea mariana
CTCCTAAATATGACACCAATTATCTATAATTAACGTTTTTTTTAGAAGACCTTTCTCGAGGTTCAATTTTGCATAGATTTGTGCACATGCATTGACATTGTTTTTGGAGTTTCCTTATCAATAAATTTTCCTATTGTTTCCTATCAATTGGAATGTTGGAGCATCCTATAAAATGTGTGGAAAATGAAAGTGATGGACCAACATTGGGTTTTCTACAAATTTTTCTTTTTCCAGGTTAAAATTCATTGGCCAATGGTTCAGTGCTAAAAAGTAGGGTTAGTTTCTCACTATAAATTTATGATCTCCTTCATTGAGAACGTGAAATTAATGTATCATCTAACGTAGAGAGAATTTTACAACACCCTTCCTTAGAGGGGCCTAATATTCCAATAGTGAGAGTTCAAGAACCTTATGTCTTGGCCATTGCTTAATGAACTTCCCCACTAGGTATTTGTTTGCAAATAAAATGGCTTTTATTCACTAGGATAAGTGATTGAGATCTTAAGTTATGAGACACTACAACCCCTTCTATGTCATGAACCCACAATCCCCACACACCCTCTACAAAGGAACCCATGAATGAGACACTAAAACCCCTTGTATGTCATGAGCCCCATGCCCATTGCGTCTTGAACCTTAACCACTTCATCCACTTTACATGGCTTAGAGAGGGATCTCTTGGAAACACTCCTTGACCTAGGGAAAGATCTACCCACTATGACACCTTGTCAACCTTCCCATGTCCAATCTTGGCAAGTCAAATAATGTCTTTGATCACTTAATTGTTTGAAAGGGTAATATTTTATGCACATTCTTAGGTGGCTCATTTATTGACTTGATTTATTTATCATGATATTTTGACTTGAGATCCTTGGAGGGCGTGCTTATTTGTCTTTGCAGGACCTAGTTGGTGGACAGTTCTGCAGGAACAAGCCTAGCTTCTAGGCTTCCATGGGGCTTGAAGCCCACAGGTAGATGCCAAGGGTCCACATGCTATATGAGAAAGATTAAACTTGAGAGGCCTAGAATGTGAATTGAGAAACAAAACCTAACCCTTGCATGCCAAACATTTTTCGTAGGAGAGGAAAAACATCATCTTTAGGAGCATGACATCAACTAGGGGGGATAGGGTTTGGTGGTGAGCTTACCACTCATTGGAACTTAGACGTTTTGAGGAGAATGAGTCTTTGACCATGAAGAAAGTGACTTGGATGCTTGACATGTTGCTTTGGGAAGCCTTCCTACACTCCTCCAACACCAAAGACTTGCTCCTAGTGCCAAAACATCCCCTAAAGGTGTGACGTCACTTTAAATTAGGGTTTCTCTTTGTGTAAAAGTAAATTTAAGTGAATTGTTAATATTATTTTGTAAAAGGGGAAATATTAGGGTTGTTGACCCCTAGTCTTGTGGTTTACCCTAATATTATGTGGACAAACTATTTTGGAGACATTTTGTATAAATATACATCATCATGTCTCATTTCATAACATAACTCTCCCATTGTGAGAAGTGCATGGCTGAAATTTTCGCTACCTTTGGAGTTCTTCTTGTCTCTTATGCTATGGAATGGTTTCTTTGATTATGGTTATGATGATGATGATGATGCACCATATCTTGGAGGTCACTTCTAGCTTATTGTGGTGGTTTACATTGGCATGTTAAAGGCTTTTCTTGGATTGGAATGGTTCTTTAATTTTTTACTATCATTGGTAGTTCAATTTAAGATTTTTTGGGCTAAGGCTACATAGGGAGTATAAGTACATACACCCCTATCCTAGTTTCCACCATAATTGTTAAGCTTTAAAATTATTTGCAAAGGTTTTGGTTAAGGAAGTATAAGGATATACACCCCTCAATTTCAAACCCTAGCTTGGTTACTTGCCTTGGGGAATAAGAGGATTTATACCCCCAAGGATCTAGTATCCCTAACTATTTCTCTAAGACCCCATTAATCCATAACTAAAGGCACTAATCGTTGCATTGGAGATATAAATGATTGCATTGGTAAACGTGAAATTTCAATATTTTGGTTTTCTCTCACTTGAGGTTTGTTCCCCTAGCCTTGAGCTAACTTGCCTCATTGAGGCATACCCTTTCAACCAAAATTTATTGCTACTATAGTAAAACTAACTTACAGCCACTACAGCTGCACCAACCCTAGATAACTAACCCTAGACTAACCCTAAAAATCTTCCCTAACCTCCTACTAACCTAGGCATTGATTTGATTGGATAATTTTTCTGATATAGACCTTGGTTTTCTATAGCCATAAGTCTGGTGCATTTCATGCAGAAACCCTGAACATAACTTCACTCATAACTTACCTTTCTACCATCACTATTTTCTAAAAGTTTGCCACTTTATTCTACTTGTTTAAATACAATTTTTGGGTAGATTCTTTTTGGATTTTGGTGGATAGATTCACTTCTGTCACAATAAGTCTTATACAGCCATAAGGATGAAAAATACTTCTTTATACATCTTTTATGACAACCATAACTCATTGCTAAAGTCTCATGCTATAGATCATGAAATTCTCTAGTGTTTATCCACTTTGTTGCAAACACATTTCATTGAACTTTTAGAAACTCTAATACTTGTTTCTTCACTGATATATATTGTTATTTGTTGCTAAAAATTAGGGATAGCAAGACTAACGTGTTGATCCAACTAACATATTATACTACACAATGGTTTTTCATTGTGTCTCAGGCAGGTACTAACTTCTCGACAATTCATCCAATGCTTTGGAAATCCCTTGAACCTTCCCAAGACTCTTTCCCAAGACCTTCATACCATTTATAATTGACCTATAGGGACATCCTCTTCATCTTCATCTTTTCCATATCATTCCCCGTAGGGTCACCGAGACTCCCCCCTTGAGGTGACTACCTCACCTCTAAAGTGACATGGACACCTGCCTAAGGTGACAGTGGGTAGGTACCCTCCTAGTTGTCGCCAATTGGTGGTTGAGTTGGGATTTTCCCAACCTACAACTTGTGTGATAACAAGAGTAAAGAGAAGCTAGGTAAAACCTATGCTATCAATTCCTTCAATGATTACAAAGACCATTGATTAAGCACATTACATGATTTTTCTTAAATTGTTCATTTTACACAGTGAGTGATTGTATAATATGGACAACTATATTCAATAATATTAGAACACTTGATTGGTATTGATCCATGAGATGTAACCATCTTTAGGAGGTCATAAGCTCAAATAGATTATATCTAAAATACAATGGATAAATATAAATATACCACAATGGGTGGCCTACCTTCGTTCATTCATTAGGAAATATGTCTTTGTAGCTTCTTAACCACTAAATCATTGGCATGTATCTTTCTTTAATTTTAATACCCTCATCCCTTTTAATATTGTTTTAGTTTATCTAAATTTCAAGGGCCTCATTAACCTTTCTTTTACAATTATGGTCCATCTTAGTGATATTTGTTTTGTCCTATATGCAAATGAGATGGTCAATGTATTGAGAGTGCTCTACCAGGGTTGATATTTTAACACGATTATATTTAATATCAACACAACACTTTAAAATTCTAACATGTAGAGATCTCTCTACCTCATCAATATAATTCTTTCCACATAAGTAGGGAATGGTATAAACATCATTTTGATGTTTTAGATCAATGGTATCTTTAGCATAATCCAACATGTTCTTTAGAATTTTAGGAGGGGTGAAGGTCACTCTGATGGTACCTTTCTTAAGTGTTTTTGCAATTTTTTTTGTGGTTCCTTTGATATAAGGAAATGTGATCATATTTCCTTCTTCAAGTTCACAATTATTGTGGTGTCCCCTCCTAGATTTTAAGACAAGATTTTTTAATTCGTATTCCCTATAGCCATTGTTTTTAAAACTTTATCCAAGTGTCTCAATTCTTTCTCTATGCGATCATTATCTAAAACTCTAATAGCTTGAGCCACCAGTGTGTTGATGACACCAAACTTTTGAATGGGGTGGTGATGAGAATTAGCATGAAGATACATGTCCATATTAATTTTCTTTTGGTATACTTGATGGGAAAGCAAACCACCATTTCTCTTAAAGATCATAAGGATATCAACGAATGGGATGCTATTGTTTTCTTCTATTTCCATTATGAACTTTATGCTCTTAGCTTGATCGTTCAAATGTCAGATCTTTAAACTTGTCTAAGGTTTCTTTTCCATGTTGCCAAATTATGTAGGTGTCATCTACAAACCTTTTCCTTAGTTGAGGCTTGAGAGGAAAGGAATCAATAGATTGTTTTTTAAGCCATTTCATGTACAAATCATGACTATCGATGAAAATTTGGATCTTGTTTCTATGCCTTCGATTTGTTCATGAATATTTCCATGAAACCTGAAATACATTGATTTCAGGAAAACTTTAATAAGATTTGCAATTTCCTCATCTTTGATATCCTTGATTACCTTGATAGCATCATCTAGTATGAGAGTTTTTGTAGATAGTGAGACTACATTGAAGTTGACCAGAGGATCTCATTCTTCAACCTTTATATTTCTTATTTCTTTGAACACATGAGTAGAGTCTTTGACAAAGGAGTGTGTTTTCCCAACCATAATCATGAGTTTCTTTGCAAGGTATTTCACTAATTTGTTTGTGGGGGAGCCATAGTATTTACTATGGGTATGAGTGGGTAATTTTCTTTGTGAATTTTAGGTAACCAATAGCATGGAGAAACCGCATTGTTTTTTGGAGTTAGCTTAGCTTTAAATTCTTCATTGAGAGAATTCTTGATGGCCACTGTCACCTCTTTTGTGTTTTTATTGTGTAGTCTCTATTGAGTTTTCTATATCTTTTGTTGATGGCTTAGGGATTGAAGCTGAATTGTTTTCTATTTTCAATTTAGAGTATAGTTGATCACACATATACATAAATGGATGGAAACTTGAGTATAATTTAAATGATGTATAGAAAGACATATAAACGACTTGTCATATTCTTAAACATGGGTCTGGTGGTTCTTCCTCATAGCAGGGATCTTTCTACAATCATTGTGCATATTCAAGCAATAAATTAAATATAGGAATGATGAATTTTTGGCCCCTCGACACACCTAAAAGAATCCACTTCATTACATTTTTTATCCTTATTGTTGTGGAAATGTTTGTTACCATTGCATTGATTCAGTTCTACCTAGAAATGGAGGACCATGAACTATGGTGGTGGAACTGAATCTAGGATCCCAAACTAATGATAAAATAGAGAATGACTCCCTATTTTACATCATTTGCCAGACACCATACATTGACATGACATAGTAAAGAGAAGTTTTTTTTTTGTTTGTTAATTTGTGCGGGACCTGTTGGCTACGCGATTAACCTGTGGCTTGAGAAATCACGACTCAGGGGCATCTAAGCCATCAAAATCACCCAGGAATCGCACCCGGCCTGAGCCACACCAACCCTTAACATGGTTGGATTTTTTGTCCCCGCAGGTTTCGAACCGGTGACTTTAACAACACGGAGTGGCTTAACAACACACTCCATCACCAACTGTCCTACACCTCGGGGACTTAAATTTGAAGGACATGGGGGTGGGCTTTGATCCACTTATGTGTGCACAGGTCACAATACCATTTGATATGGTATCTCTGGGTGCAACCACATGTTCGACCACTACCTCAAGGTGTCCCCATGGCTCCAGGTAAAGCCCTCACGAGAATTGAACCTTGCCCAATGGTGAAAAACTCCTCGCTATCCACCATTGGATCCAACCCCTTTGGGTGACATAGTAAAGAGAAGTTAACTAAAATCTATGTTATGAATTCCTTCAATGGTTACAAAGACCACTAGTTAAGAATATTTCCAAGATTAGCTTGTGAGCATGTGCTAAGTGATAATGCTTGCAAATATGAAGCTTCATCCATTCCCTGTTTTAGTTTTCAATAAATGGTAATGGTAATGGAAATTTCCTTAGGGTGGACAGGTTCTTAATAGGGTTAAGTGTGACATTGTTAAGGTGGTCCCTTGTCCCACAAACAAGGGGGTCTCATACATCAATTTGGTATTTGTCTAGGCCATAACTGTAAGGTACCAGGTTTATTATATTAACAAAAAAGAGAAATAATGTAGAGAATAACACCGAGATAGGAACATAATACAAAAATACTGCAGAGATAACAATGGAACAATAAATTATATGGAATCACAACACCAGAATTATACCTTTATTGATAGGAAACAATGTTCACTTGCCTCTTCAAGGGGGAAAAATCTAGCAGAGAAGAGCTCTATTACAATAATTCTTCAAGACAAAACTTCTCATACCCTCTACTCCTATTTATACTAAATCTATCTATCCAAAAGAACAATCTAGAGAAAGATATTTCTAGAAGCGAAAGATTCTATTAGGTCTTCTTACATTTGACTTATTCCTCCTTATTTCTATGCCTTATTAATATTGACCTTTATTACATGGAAATATACTATTCTGCCTGTTATCACACAAAGCAGCGTGAACGAAGGCGAGCCGGTGCAGTCTGCAACAATTGAAATCCCCTACATAGGTTCAATGTGGTGTTATCGCCAAGCTCAGTTGAGGGACTCCAGAATTAGCAGGCGGATAAAAGTTTGGTAGGGGCACTAAATTATCTGGTGTGCCCAGATATCAACTCCCATCTAGATCGACCACTGATGATCATTTTAGGGCTGCAATATGTGCGGATGTTAAAATACGGAGGGTGGGCTAAAATTCCAACCATGGTTTTGGGGGGAGGCGACGCGGTGGAAGAGGGTGCGTTTCAGCTCCAGAAGCAGTGTGGGTCCAAACCGCTTCCTGCAGCCCCGAAATGCACATGCACATGTAATTACCTATCCCATGTCGACAAGTGGTCACCTGATAGTTGTCCCGTCGGGCTCCAATCCCAAGGACAGATTAGCCAATGAATGAGGATTGACTTCCATGACCTCAGCACCCAACCCAATAGCGACAGGTGGTCCTCCAGCAGTCGTCCTGTTGTGCTCTAATCCTGATGAAGATCCAGTTAATGAAGAAGGGATTGGTAGCTGAAATCTCAGCTCAGCCCATAAATGGAAGGCTTGGAAGTTATGGCTAAGGAGACAGGACTATCAGCAAAGTACAATAGTGGTCATTTTTCTGCAGGTCCATACTGAACCTGGTTTGCGTCTGATAGGACAAAACACGCACAGTATAACAAAAGACTGCTCAGACGCAAAGCTTTGAATGGAATTTCTAGATCACACTCCTGACAATTGTGGACTGATCTGAGTATAAATAGATCATCTTGATATTTTGTTATGGTCGCCAACTAGTTGATTAGAGCTCCCTATTTTGTAATATTTTGATGCCAGAACTATTCTCTAGTTATGTATCAAATTTGGGACTTTCGCATTAAAAGAAGTCAACTTCTTTCATCTCTTTGTTTAAAACTGTGTTGAAACACTCAGGCATGGAGGATCCAGTCGAGGATTGTGATTCTATTGTAATGTAGGTTTGATTATAGTATTGTTGTGACTAGTTTTAGTCAGCTTCCTTGTTATCTTATTTTCCATTACATTGAAAGGCTCGGGCATGGAGGATCTAGTCGAGTTGTTGTAGTTGCATTGTGATGTAGGTTTGATCATTATGCTGTTGTGACATATTTTAGCGTCTAAAACTTGAGTTCAAGAGTCCTCTCGAGCCTGATTTTTTCTTCACCAAGCTGCTTGAAAGTCAGATGCGCATGGCATACTTGTCCACCTTTCTCACTAAGTCTTCCTTCTACCCACCCTTAAACTCAAAACAGTGACTGAATTTAATGAGTCCCTCACTTACTTGTGCATTGCTTGTCCAGTTTCTATGATTAAAATCATTATTGTACTGAGTTTTGTCCATTTGACCTCCATTCATAAAACCAACATCCACCAAACATTATGATGGGTACTGGGCTTAACCTATTGCAATCTAAGGGTGACTCTCAGTGATAACATTCATGGTGCGGTTGCCAGGGAATGAATTGAAGACATTTCCCTTAGATAGAACGACAAAGAGATTCTGATTCTGAAGGTGCATCAGAAATCAGTAACTTGAAGATTGCAATTTGCACCTGGTGACTCCACTATTTCAGTTGTGGCTCCCAAAGGCAGACACATGATGTCTACTCCATAGTTGCCTCTGGAAACACTTGAAGCTGACCCAAAAAATATTATCATAAAAGGAAAGACCCCTCAAGAAGGTATTTCAATTGTTGTATCAGGTGATTCTGACAATTTACATAATTCTTCTTTAAAAACTCCAATAGTTGCATCTAATTCTCCTATTATACAATCTGTTGGAGTTTCAAGAAGTTTAAATTTTGGGAGTTTCCCTGTTGAATTTTCCCCTTCTAGGCCTCATTTAGAAGAAATTTTTGACACCCCTGTTTCCCCCGAGATTGTAAAGTGGTTCAGACCCGGAAGCTTAGAAGATTGTCCCACTTTGGGTTTTCCTACTCCTCCTCCTGTGAAAGTTGTAGTATCTAAAGAGGGGGAAACTTGTTTTCCCTTAAACCCCATATTATCCTCCTCCAACACTCATTCGTTTCCCCTCTCCTCTAGAAACACAACTCCAGTCCCACCTGTCCAATCTCCATATCCCCCTGGCTCTCTTGTAGTTCACATCCCAATGGAAGGTGCTAATCCTCATAGAAATAGAATGGATGCCATAGTGGTTTCTTGTTATGCCCCTCTTGTTTTACCTCGGCCTATGAATTCCCTCCCATTTGGAGATTAGCTCAAGTATATGCCCAAGTTTACAGGAGAGGAAGACATAACTGTAAAAGAACACCTTTCAGCCTTTTACATTTATGCAGATAATATTAATATTGAAAATGAAGATGTTTGGTTGAGAGTTTTTGTACAGAGCCTTGATGGTGAGGCTATAAAATGGTTCAAGGGCTTGACTCTTGGATCTATAGATGAGATTGAATCTCTAGATGATTCATTCCTGAGACATTGCGGGGGGGAAAAAGGACTTCCTTTATTATATTACAGAGTTTGGATCACTTAAGAGAGAGGAAGGGGAGTCTGTTTCATACTTCTCCAAGAGATTTAATAAGTTGTACAATAAGATCCCCATAGAAAGGAAGCCTACTGAAACCTCTGCCAAGATCACTTATGCTAGTTCTTTTGACCCTGATTTTTGCCTCCTACTGAGAGAAAGAAGAGTTTCCTCTTTGGCTCATATGCAAGATGCATCCCTTGAAGTAGAATCCAATATACTGGTAGTTGACAAACTTAGGAGTAAGGTTGATAGAGACAGAAGAAAAGGCAGGTCTGAAGCTTCAACCTTTGGTTCCTCTGCTTCCCACCCTCAAGTGGATGAGATGACTAATATGGTAAAATCACTTTCTACAGAAATGGAGAAATAAAAATTTGATGGGAAACAAGAATATAGGAATGCCTAGAATACTGATAAAAGGGGTAACTCTAGAAGACCGAATAATGCCCTCGATATCATCCAAAGAGATCAAATAAATAGGGATATGGATGACCAAAAGATCCAAGCCCCTCTCCAAAACAACTTGGTTACTGATGCAGAAGGAGAGGAATAAGAAGTTGATCATGAAATCCATTGTCTTGGTCACACCTCCCTGTCCCCCCATTTAACTCAATCTGCATATGAGGATTCTCTCATGGATAGCCAGCTAAATGAGCCGAGAAAAGAGGAAAGGACCAGTGGCAATATGAATAGATACAATCTCAGGTCCAAGAAGAAGGAAGGAAGGCCTGACATTCCTAATCATCCTACTAGAGCAGAGAATCCCATTAAGGAGGTTCCAGCTAACAACAAAGAAAAATAGGAATAGAACCCCCAAGCAGTGATTAAGAACCCTGTCCCAAAAGTGAAGGAGATTATGAAGCCTCCCTCCTCTTTTAGCTTTGAGAATGAGATTCAAAAGATGAAAATTTTTGTGCCTTTCTTGGATCTAGTTAAAAATGAGGATTTCAAGAGGTACCTCTCCAAAGTGTTGTAGCCTGATCCTTCATCTCATTCCATAGATTCAATCAACCTCCAAGATGAAAATCCTTCTCTCATACTAGGACCTTTGGTAGAGGATAGAGATGACTCCTCCCCTCCTTTCTATACATCATTGAACATCCTTGATAAGGTGTTGCACAACTGCTTGATGAATTCAGGGGCATCTCACAATCTTATGCCTAATATTGTCATGGCAGAGCTTGGGTTGGAGGTTACAAATACTTATCATGACCTATACTCATTTGATTCCAGGAAGGTGAAGTTCCTTGGGGTTATCAAAGACTTGGATGTATCTTTGTTCCAGTTGCTAATGAAGAGTGTAGTAATAGATATTGTAGTGGCTGATGTCCCCACTAAGTTTGGGATGCTTCTGTCTAGATATTGGATAAAAAGACTTGGGGGAACCTTGCATATGGATCTTTCATATGCCACTATTCCTATGTTTGGAGGTGAACAAAGAAGGCTTTATAGGGAAGCATAACTTTCTTACATCATCAGTGATGAAGAAAATCCGACCAACCACCCCATTTTTGTAGTAGATATTGATTTGGTGACTAGTATGTTACAACTCACTGATGGCCCTTGTGTTAGAAAAATAGGACCACGGAGCAATAAAATAAAACAAATGCAAAAACAAAACACAGAAGACACACAATACAAGAGAGACACA
>JASDQU010349501.1:0-12255 GCA_032191745.1 Picea mariana
ATATACAAGACCTTCTTTGCCTTTTAATGTAAGCTCTGTGAAGCAAATGTAATATGTAGTTCATTTTAGCACTTTTACTTGATCGATGAAATTACCAAAATTCTTCTTCAGAAATATTTTGAAATAAAATGATATATGCTAGGTGAAGTCCAATGGGACTATGATATCAACCACAGAAAATTAAAATTAAAATTCGTCATTGTTGTACTTACGGTGAAGTTGTCAGTACAATAATTTCACTTGAACAACCCTCCATTGATTTTTCTGTAGCTTTTCGATGCTTCTCTTATGCAAACACATCCTGGAAAGTATAACCCTGACTCACTTTCTCTATTCCTTGATTGAAGAGCTTGTTCACCCGTCTAATGCACTTCATAGTTATTGTTAAGACCATCAATGGGGCTTTGTTAAGACCGATTTCCGCTTTCGAAAATTTCCCTCCCCTTTCTTTTTCCCCTCTACTTCCCTTTCTGGTTATTTAGTCGTTTTCCGGAAAATGTCTAAGTGTGCGGGTTGGCGGATTCACACGTTCATATTTCCAATGATGCTTTTATATCACGAGTCTGACCGACCGCTTCCCGTTCCATACTCAACAACTTTTTCGATCACAGGTTCCCAGCCAGGCGGGCTCAACATTGCACTTCCATTGTTCCACCCCCTGCAAACAGCACCGAGACTTCCCCGATATACAAATTGACAACCAAATTCCCCTTTCTTTTTCTCCTCTACTTTCCCTTTTTGGTTACTTAGTTGTTTTTCTGAATATGTCTCATGCTTTTATATCCCGAGTCCGACCGACCGCTTCCCCATTCCATACTTGGCCACTTTTTCCATTGTCGGTTCTTGGGCAGGCTTGCTCAACATTGCGCTTCCATTATTCTGCGACCTACAAATAACACTCGGAGTTTCGCGATATACAAATTGACCTTAGAAGTCTGTCATCGTGCCCTGTTCTATGTTACACATTTTGCAGTCAAAAGTTTAGAGACATACAATTTGACCATTGGGCCCTCACGTCTCCTAAGTATAACTTGTGACCCTGTTTTGAAGCTCGATTGAACGCTTTCCATACTTGGCCATTTCTTGGAATCTCTTTCGTGGGTGGTCCAGTTGGCGGGTTCATGAAATGTCCAATCCTTAATTACTCTTTGCCATCCCCGCCACCTTCGCACTTCTTTCTAGATATGCAATTATTAAGCTTTAATGCTAACAACTCATTATGCAGGAACCGTTAAGATTGTCATTAATGTCCGAGAGGCTGGAGGAAATCTGTCATTAATACAAATTAAACCAAGATTTGCAGAGAATTATATTATCCCTTCCAAGTGTTCATTTTAAGCATCGTGGAATCTCTTTTGTGCGTCATCTAGTTGGCAACTTCGCAAAATCTCCAATCCTTAATCTCTCTTCATCGTCTCCGCCACCTTCACACTTTTTTCTAAGTATGTAATTGATAAGCTTTAATGGTAATAGCTCATTATGCAGGAACCGTATAAATTGTCATTAATCAGCAAAAGGCTTGAGGAGATTTCCCATTGCTACGCATTAAACCAAGATTTGCAGAGGGTTATATTATCCCTTCCGAGTGTTCTTTTCAAACATCATCTGAAGAAAACAGACGTTCTCGTCAACTTATGGTAGCAACTCGACAACAATTCTGTCCAGATACAATAAACACCTTCGGGCATGATGACCAGAACTTTTAGTGGTCCAGGGCATATTCTTACTACTCATCTCCTTCCGCCCAGAAGCAAGTAAGGAGATGGTCCCTTGGTGCATCGAGAGATATATTTCAATCCAAAGAATCCCAAGGCAACCCCCCTACTCAGAAAACCCTCCCTACGTTGATGGTCGGTGAAGAGATTGATGCGGTTGATTTTGAGCTGGAAGAAAATGATATAATGGACAATGATATGGTGATGGATGATGGAAATGCAGATGTTATTCCCACTCCTGTGCCCAAATTGAAATCCACCATAACGAGGGGGCACTTCCCAGTTTAGTGATGGCAGCCCTAACAAGACCAAAGGAAGGGGTTTCAGAAAAGAAACTAATGTTGAACGTAATAGCCACTTTGCAGCTTGAGAGTTTGAGTCCCTTGACTTGAATGGTGGTCCTCACCCTCATAGATGTATCCTTTCCTTCCATTTTTAGGGTTTTGGATTGGGTTTGGATTTGTCTCTGGTGCAGGCTGTGTCCCTGAAGTCTTTGATTGTAAGGACATGGTCTCTTGGTGCGCCGAGAGATATATTTCAAGCCAAAGAATTATTCAATTACGAGACCACTCTCCTACTCTCTGGAGATATAATTAACATCTTAGGGGGTGAGGACCAGAACTCCCAGTGGTGCAAGGCATATTCCTACTACTTATCCCCTTCCACCCAGAATGAAGTAATTTGGACCTATGGAGTTGCTCATGCAGGATGTGTCCCTGAAGTATTTGCCTGTAAGGAGGTGGTCTCTTGGTCCCCTTCCACCCAGAACAAAGTAATTTGGACCTCTGGAATTGCTCGTACAAACTGTGTCCCTGAAGTCTTTGACTGTAAGGAGGTGGTCTCTTGGTGCACCAAGAGACCAATTTGAGGCCAAAGAAGTATTCCACTGCGAAACCACTCTCCTGTTTCTTTGCCACCTCAGGTCTTCCGCAAGATGTTGAGATTGTCGCAGCCAACATTGACCTTTAGAGGAGAATATTGCAAGGAGTTCCTAAAAAATCATTATAATCATTTTTGTATGCATGTTCAAGAGCTTGTTGATGCCTCCTACATGTTGTCGCACTGGATGAACAAAACATAATTATATGCATGTTTTTTTGTTTGTAACTCCTCTACCTGTATTTATGAAAAATATGTTCAATTCTTCGGTGCAAAGAACTCAGTCCAATGTTTATGGATAAATATATATTACCCACTATTTTTCTTACAGATTTACTATTAAAAAAATGCCTTGGAATCTTGGTTGGTTCTTCTTTGCTGTATTTAACACCTCTTCTCGTTTGCATAGTTCGATAGTCTCATAATTCTTAGATATTGTATTGACTCAAGTGATTTGATTAAATATGAAGCATTGAACAATTATATGACGATGCATTGTGTCGATCACATGAGGCTTCTATGGAAACATAAATGAATTTCACACAGTTTCAAACCAACATTCAATTCCATTTGTAATGTAGATAGAACATAGGAACACTAATTCACGATGCAGTAGTTGGGACCCCGCCCAAGAAGTTTCGTTCTCATCTCAACCTTGCTGAGCGAACAATCTCTTATTTCCCTCTGGCTTCCTTGATTCCTTCACTTGAAAAGGAAAAATATTATTGGTTGTTCATCCCCTGACCTCTATTTGAGCACTTTTACTTTATTAATGAAATTACCAACTTTCTTCTTCGCAAATATTTTGAAAAAAAAACCGATATATGCTAGTTGAAGTCAAATGGGGCTATGAAATCAACCACAATATTAAAATTCAATTTCCTCGTTGTTATACTTTTGGTCAAGTTGACAGTACAATAAGTTTATTTCTAGATATGCAATTCTTAATCTTTAATGCTAACAACTCATCATGTAGGAAGTTTAATACTTAAAATAATAATTCAAGGCATTAAACAATGTATCAAAAACACAATTACTCCCATAGGTTGCAATAAAAACAAATATTCAACAAAGCATTGGTTGACGCACTGAGTCGCCCGAAATGACCAATAACACAATCTATGAAATCGACCTCCCTATTATCGAATCAACAAAGATGAATATTATGGGATTAGAGAATTTTTTTTGTGTGTGAGAATTGAATTTGAAACACTTGTTACTTATTCTACTTTTTTTAAGGCCTTATCAGAGTAAGAATGCAAACTTATCCTAACCCACTGTTATCTACAAAAGCTAAACATCAATAGCGTTTGTACATCAACTATACATAGTTATAGCCAAAAATCAAGTTATAGTTTATATTTGCATTTTCTCACACCCTTTTTAATGATACAAGCACAATAGAAAATGAGTATGTGGATAAAATATTGGACTAGAAAATGGTGATTTTTAAACAATGGGGCTTGTTTGAGACCAATTCCCGCTTACGAAAATTGCCCTCCACTTTTCTATCTTCCCACTCTCTTTTATCCCCTTATTTTCCCTCTTCTATACTTAATTGAATTCTCCTCTCTTTTTCCCCTCTACTTTCTCTTTCTGGTTACGTAGTCATTTTTCCGAAAATGTCTAACTGCGCGGGTTGGCGAACTCACGGGTTCACATTTCCACTCATGCTTTTATATCATGACTCCGACTGACCGCTTCCCCATTCCATACTTAGCCACTTTTCGATCGCAGATTCTCGTGAAGGCGGGCTCTAGATTGCACTTCCATTGTTCCGTGACCTACAAACAACACCCGAACTTCCACGATATACAAATTGACTGCAAGACTCCCACATCATCCCCTCTTCCATGTTACACATTTTGCACTCAAAAGTTTCGAGACATACAATTTGACCATCGGGGCCTCAGGTCTCCTGGGGATCCCTTGTCACCCTATTTTGAAGCCCGTCTGATAGCTTTCCATACTTGGCCATTTCTTGGAATCTCTTTCGAGGATCATCAGGTTGGCGGGTTCACAAAATCTCCAATTCCTAATCATTGTTTCCCATGCCCACCACCTTCGCACTTCTTTCCAAGTATGAAATAACTAAGTTTTAATGTTAACAACTCATCATGCAACAACCGTAAAGATTGTCATTAATGAGAAAAAGGCTCGAGGAGATAGTCACACTGACTATCCCTACACTTGTCTAGAAACATGCAGAAAATATCTTGCCAGGTAATGGGGTATCTATTACAAATTTCAATATATTAGTGAAAACAATTCCGACCAACCATTTCCATATTCCATACTTAGCCACTTTTTCGATCACGGGTTCCCGGACAGGCGGGCTCAAGATTGCGCTTCAATTGTTCCACTACCTACAAACAACACCCAGAGTTTCGTGATATACAAATTGACCGCTGGACTGCCCCATCATGCCCTCTTCCGTGTTACGCGAATTTTGCACTCAAAACTTTCGAGACATACAATCTGATTGTCGAGCCCTCACCTCTCCCGAGTATCCCTTGTAACCATATTTTTAAGCCCGACCGTCCGCTTTCCATACTTAGCCATTCCTTAATTGCTCTTCCCCATCCCTGCCACCTTCACACTTCTTTCTAAATATGCAATTAATAAGCTTTAATGCTAACAAATCATCATGCAGGAACCGTAAAGATTGTCATTAATGAGTGAAAGGCTCGAGGAGATCTCCCATTAATACACATTAAACCAAGATTTGTAGAGGGTTATATTATCCCTTCCAAGTGTTCATTTCAAACATCATGGAATGTCTTTCACGGGTCGTTGGGTTGGCGGGTTCATGAAATCTCCAATCCTTAATTGCACTTCGTCGTACCCGCCACCTTCGCACTTCTAAGTATGAAATTACTAATCTTTAATGCTAACAACTCATCATGCATCAGCCATAGAGATTGTCATTAATGAGCGAAAGGCTCGAGGAGATCTCCCATTCACACACATTGGACCAAGATTTGTGAAGGGTTATATTATCCCTTTCAACTATTCATTTCAAACATCGTTTGGAGCAAACAAACGTTCTCTTAAACTTATGGTAGCAGCTCGACAACAATTTTTTGGAGATACAGTGAACAAATTTGAGTGTGAGGACCATAACTTCTAGTGGTCTAGGGCATACTCTTACTACTCATCCCCTTTCACCCATAACGAAGTAATTTGAACCTCTGGAAATTCTCGTGCAAGCCATGTCCCTGAAGTTTTTGACTGTAAGGAGGTGGTCTCTTGGTGCGACGAGAGATCTATTTTAAGCCAAAGAATTATTCCACTACGGGACCACTCTATTGTTTCTTTGTCACCTCAGGTCTTCTGCAAGATGTTGAGATTTTCAGAGCCAACATTGACCTACAGAGGAGAAGACTGCAAGAAATTCCTAAAAAAACATGATAACGGGTTGGACCTCTTACCCGAGTTCCTAGAAGACTCGACAACAGTTCTTGAAGATATCGGAAGGTTGCAGGTTAGTTCGTTTAGAAATCCATTCCGGGAAATTGCCTGGCTATTTACAAGAATAACGGGACAAGAATCCACAACAATCATTTCCTGCATGATTCTTTATATTTTGTATTTCACAGTCAACGAACAAGCCATTTTTGATTGGGGGGAGCTAATTTCCATTGAAACATGTTCCCAATCATCACGATTCAAAGAGGAGAAGAAATTTTATATGTCATCCTACTTGGTTTTCATGATAGCACATTGTTGTTCGTTTCCAAAACTGTCTGTGTCCAAGAAGGTAAACTGTGAATTCAACCCAGTAACCTTCTGGTACCAGGCCTTGTGGAGGCACAAGGCCTCCCATTGTTTTTATGAGGTTTTTAATGATTTTGTCTCATTTTTCAAAGATTTATTATTAAGAAAGGATGCTCCTTGGATGTATGACCAGGAAACCAAGTTTTTGGACAGGAAGGGGACAGTTGAACAAATGGAGAATTACAGTGTAATCATGATTTTTGTCTCCAAGGAAAATCCTGCTTTCCTTCCATGTCACATTACAGACACAATGTTTGTTACAAAAATAGCAAGGCAATGCAACTATTGGTTGCATTTTTTCTACGAGAATAGAAAAAAGTAGTTCATTCCTCTGCCTTGGAAAGTCGAGGACTTCGTGTTCAGAAATGTCAATAAGATTGATGAATTCGCAAGCCATTTCAACAACTTGAACCTAAGATATACTGAAAGGCTAAGAGGGTTAGACCCCAATGGGATGTTTGTAGAACATTTACTAGCAGTTGGTTTCAACAATTCTTTTATCCATACACGCTTGAACAAAGACAGATACAATGACGACAACACTCCTTCTCCTAAAACTAGTGACCTAGAAACATTGCAAAGCACCACTAAATTGTACAAACAATAGGGAAAAGACCTTGGTGAGAAGAGTGTCCAATCCCCGACTACCACTCCCAAGAGTACAACATCTCAGAGCATCGCTCCAACGACCCACCTCAGTAAGAAAGCAACCTAGAATTATTCAAACGGAGGAGGAGATAAGAACCCTCCTCACGGTAAAATTGATAGTTCTCATAAGCTTCTCGTGAGGAAGAAGAGAAAAAACATTGTAGGACAAGCGAAAGAGCCTGAAACCGAAAGTGAAGACATGGAACTTGAGACTAATCTGGATAAAGTATTCCAAAATGTTGATCATCCCAGGGACGCGATCCACCATAATCCCCTAATGGAAATAGATGAGATCGATATTTTGATGAAGATGAATCCTTTGTATTCCAGAGCATTGTTTTTACAATGAATCTAAAAATTTAACTATTGAAAAGAAAGATGTAAGAAATAAGAAAAGGGAAATATCATTCAGAGATTAACATTAGGAACATGCAACCGTCCCAAATCTCCCAACTTCACTGAGCAACCATAGATGCTCTTGATGATTCCATTGGAGGCATTGAGGCAGAGAATGCCAGACTGAAGGACCGAATCAAGGAATTGGAGGAAGCTTTGATTCCTATCCCATTGCTTTCCAGTCCTTTAGCAATAACCGTGCCTGCCACCCCTGCAACAAAGTTAAAAGGATCCTCTAGCCTCCTCACATCATGTAGAGGCTATGTGGAGAAGAATATCAAGAAAAGAATAGAGCTAATTACTCAAGCCTGGGAAACATAAAAAAATATAGCTTCCTTTGGAATGAGGGCACATGCTTTGCAGGAACATTTGTAGGCGGATTTAAAAAATGAAGAAGGTTTCTATATAGAGATGGTCCTCCCTTTTGGCATTCATGTCACCAACATGACAGATATGAGAAGAAGACAAGAAGATCTCCCCTCCCCAAACTGGATCAAATAATTAAATGCATGCTGGAAAGAGAAATTTAAGAACCTACATCTCATTGTCCAATCATGAGAACAAGCCATATCAAAGAAAGAAGAATTATTCGGAAAGCTGACTGAAATAGACTTAGCCAAAAGTACTAATGAGGTTCAAGACCCCAACCTAATCCTCAACTCCTTGCCCTTAACCAAGAAATACTTCGATGAACAAGTTGATATTTTTAAGGGGTTGTATTTAGAAAAGTTTTACAACATCCTTGAATATGGTGAAGATGACGTGGACAATTGGCTAGTTGACTATTCGATACAAAATGAAGAAATTGAACAGGCTATGCGTAATATTTCTATCGATCTAAGAGAATTAGAAAACGAGCTTTTCAACATAAAAATCTGGTATGAGATCAACGTGCCTCCCATGAGAAGCTACATTTAAGAATGGCTCCAAAGGGTAATCGACAAGCTCACCGACGAAGGGCAACAAGCGGTTGGCATGATCCCAGTAGCCGTTGACGAGAGAAATAAAAAGGCATTAGCAAGCAAATAACAGAGGAGGAGATATATACCATCACAGTAAGTCTATACTGATCACATCCTGCTTTCTTTATCAATCCAGTTATTCCACCTATTTAAATATAATTGTCTAACCAAACACTGATAAGTTCCAATTTCTTCTTTTCAGGTCTTGCTCTCTACCGCCACCCACTTCTTATTTCTACATTCCTATTTCTTGTACTTATTTCTTTTATGGTCCACGGGAGCCCCAATCCTAGTCTATATGACAAATGCTTTTAAATTTCGAGGAATATGTAACATACATTATTATTTTTTGATAAATTTCAAAGAAAACTACTTTGGGAACAATCTCGACGGTGCCTTGTAACCCTATTTTCAGAATGCAAAATTAGTTCTATTTATGCATGTCAGCAATCTTATTTTATTTTTATGTGCTCAGAATTTTTTATCTTCAACTATGCTGGATGTCAGGAAATTGTGTTTATTTAATTTGAATGTTTAATGTGTGTGATTCCTGGTCTTATTTTCCAGGAACCTTTATTTCAAAAAACAAAAAAAAAAAACATTTTCTATCGTTTTGTATTGCTTTAAGTCTTTACGGCGGAAATTCTCTAAGTCCCACATTTGAACCATACACGCCCCAGGAAAAAATTAAAGAGGAGTACCACATCTATAAAAATGCATTAGGATTGACATCCTTGTTAGGTTGTCGTTTCAGTCCTAACAAATTCAAGGGTCAATATACTTGTAAATACATTTGCAAGAATATTCGCAGAAATATAAACCTTCGAAATTTTTTATCATTGCCAAAAAAAAATCAATTGGATAGAGATGTTGCAAATATACCAGTTGGTACTATACTGAGATGCCCATTTGGTAATATACAAATATGCCCTCTTCCTAGAGAGAAATTGTAGATCAACCTCTGCAAATATATAGAAAAAACTAGCAAACACAAAGGTCACACAAGAAGATCAAAGAATCTTCGACACCAGACACATTTAAAAAAAAAATTATGTTTGTTTCTTGGCCACCGCATATAAATTTATTTATCCTAACACATATAGAGACACACAAGCCAACTGATCTATTTAATAGAATGAAATGGATGTTGCTTACTTTGTCCATGAAAAAAATTAAAAAAGTGACTGAAAATTGTTCTTAACTCTAAATATTGGGATGAAAGTCAGTTGGAAGTATACAAAGATCATTATGAATGCATTTCATAAATACATTAAAGAGGTAAAACATACAAGGTAGGAACGGAAAATTTGAACATGGCAAGTCAGACTCCAACAATATATCAAGTTACACGTGATGGGGATATCTGTGCTCTTTAGTAGCTGTCTGTTGTGCCACCGGTAATAGGAAAAATTACAGAATCTTATTAAGAAAATAAAAACAAGATGGATTATGCAAAACAAAATATAATTAGAATGAAAATACTTTCAAAAACTAAATGGTTTAAATGCCAGAATTGCTCTAGGAGATTAACACTCAGGCGCCTTCTATTTTTGAAATGAATGCGAGTCGTTGATCAGTTTCCACTTTGTCATCTGGGCAACCCTGGAACTTTAGCATCCCTACTAAAGTTTTACCGACCTACCAATTTTAGAACTCCCCTGGCCATATTTAGCGATTGAACAAATTTCTCACAAAGTGACTTTCTCACTAATTACTTGTTAACCCCATATTAATATAATATTATAATTAACTAATTTGGGAATTTGGGACTCCGGGCTTCGGGGGAACTGTGTTTGGTCTGGAAGGAAAAATCCCAGAGTGACATTCTCTCGAAGTCATTAAGCAACCTGACGTCTTATGGTTGGCCTGTCGCATAGGGACACATGTTATTTTTGCATGGATACCACATGTACTTCCTGCAGCTTGCCACATGTCCCATGCAGTTTCCATTTTCCTCCGCTACTTCGGGTTCTCATTCTCCCACGATCCCCCCATACCTATGCATTTATTCCCATTCCAACCCGGTAGGGACTACACTTCCATGCAACACTTGTTATTCAAGGAGAAACTCTTGTTTGCAACGAGTTCCTTTAAGCTCAACAACATGGAAGTACCTTATTAAACTATGTAACCAAAATACTGTCCATATTCAATTTTTTGATAATATTTGTGTTATTATGGTTTTTCTTCTAAAATCTAGCATGACATCCAATCACATAAACACTTAATAAGGATTTGATTCCAAATATTAAGTGTGATATTAAACAGTGTCATTATGAACATTGTCATATACTTTCAACAATTGCATCTATTTAATTATCGCCTTGTTGGTTCCTTTAGACTTTACTCTAACTCGACACCTAGATGAAGATCAAAGGTTTACATATTATCAAACTTAGATGACCATACAAATTTACTTGTGTGAAATAGTGGTAAAACATATATGATTGAATAGTGCTTTATTGGTACTTTCACATGAAACATCTCACAGTTTCATCATGAAATGATATGAAGGTTGAAGTTATTCCAATAATGTAACTAGAAAGTGTTCATGTTTTTATGTTAATAAGATCCATTTGGAATTCGAGAGCACGTTGAGATATTCAACAATATGCAAAAACATCCTACGATATTGATATGACTAGATCAATACTATGGGTAATCCTCAAAGACAAACTTTTGTTTTTATAAACTACTATGATATCATGGAAAATGTGTCCACGAACAAGGGAGCAATTGTCATGTTATCTTCTTCGACAAAAGATACCAAAGACTTTAGTAGTCTAGCGATGAAGATACCAAAGACTTTAGTAGTCGAGCTAATGAAAGCAGTCGAGCTAATGAAAGTCTCTACTTCTTATTGTAACTTGAATAAACCATTTGTTTTTATCACTAATCCAATTCCACTGCGAGAGGACAATTATGTACATGCTATGTGTGAAAAAGTACAATAGGATCAATATGGATCCCATTTAACTAATCACGTGACTAAGCGATTTGTGGTTTGCATAGGAACAATGTTCACTTTTGTGACAAAATAACCCTCATCCACCATCAATCTTGATTTGAGAACAAGGATTGCAAGAGTTACCATACGAATCTTTTGTGTCAACCTCAAGCCTCTTGCAACACAAAATGAGACATGAATTAATTAAGTTTCATAGGATAAGTATCAAATTGATCTTGGTCATCAAAGTGAACAGGTGAGAGGATCCAAAAAGCACCAGGACATTGAATCCATAAAAATTGAACTCCCATTGAGGTGACCATGACATAAAAAAGTCACGAGTGTCCAAAGATATATGGGTCCACCATAAAAAAATATGGTTAGAAGAAGCCACCGTAGGAAGGACATGGAGATCTATTGATAATTCTTGATGGAAGGTGGTCCAATGGTAGGGTGCAGTCATGAAAAGGACTTGGACATAAAGATCATCAACATAGAATCTCTTACATCTTAGCTTAACCATCAGTTCAATGGAATGCCCTTTGACATAGAAATCGATCATGGGTGCTATAAAAAATCCACCATAAGAAAACCTAGAAGCAACCATGGTTTAAAATGCATAGGAGTCATTGGTTAAGCACATGCAAAGTGATACTTGGTTGGAATCACTTGTCAAAGAGTGGGATTGTCACCAATTGAAGATGCTTGGAAGAAGCCATCAAGGGTGCATAAAGCATGCATTGATGGAAAGTACTACATTGTAGGCATAAAGGACTATATGAAGTCGATATGAATATCAGTGGGTCAAGTGCATAATGGGCACAATAGAAGGCTATCAACACAAAGCTTGGGGATCAACATAAGACATCGAATACATCATGTTAAGGATGTAAGGCTGAGCAAACCTCATGACAACTAACAATCTAGAATC
>JASDQU010349509.1:0-12254 GCA_032191745.1 Picea mariana
TGCTCAGAGGAGGCCATCACATCATCTTCATTTCTGTTCACATGATGATGTGCCCAACACTTATGGGATTTCCCACGTTCACCTTGTGCTCAACCACAGGCACGTCCTAACTCAAGTGATCGCTTTTACATCGGATAATCATCTGGAGTTCTTCTCACTCACGTCATGGAGGAGGCCATCTCTACGTTCCTGACTCTGTCCCAGGTAGGAACCACAGACCCTTCATAGGGGCTTTCTCTCAGGTTTGTAAGTTGAGAGAAAGACTTCACATAGCTGCTATGTTCCACATCTCACAGGTTTGTAAGCTGGAGGATGTCTCCCATAGCTGCATTCATCAACACACTGAAGTGCTTTGCTGCTGTCTTTAATTCTGATTTCTGCGTGTAAAACCTACAAAATAACAAGCTGTTCATTTTGGACAGCATGTAAAAGCGTTCTAAAACGACGAAGAAAAGTAATATTCTATGTTTGGAGGGAACCTACAGGGTTAACACAATGATGATAGACTGGAAAAATAAGAGAAAAACTATTCAAAAGATCGAAATAATCACAATAAATAGTTCAGAAAATGACAAATCAGATCACAATTTTACCATAGTACCACCAAGAAGAGAAGTTCGAAGACAAAACACACACTTATTTATTGATCAAGCTTACAAGAGGGTTGATTGCCTCACACTTGGCAAGCTTACAACTGGTACAATGCTTCCTTTGCTCATAGAAAAACCACCAGATTGGCAAGCTTACAACCGATACAATGCTTCCTTTGCTCAGAGAAAAACCACTAGAGTAGAGAGAGAGAGAGAGAGAGAGAGAGAGAGAGAGAGAGAGATTTTATGCTGCTGCAAAGAATCGACAAATAACCAATGTCAAGCATCCAGTATATAGCACAATGAGTGCGCATATCCCAAGGGAGAGGAAGAGGATGCATGGGTGGCTAAAAATGGAAGCTAAGTGCATGAGGGAGAGAGATATGTGAGGAGTGTGAGATGAGTGAGTGTATGTGAGAGTTTGCATGAAGGTTATATGCGCACAAGAGAGGAGAATGTACCCTAAAACTTAGGAAGGTGCACTCGAGGAAGAAAGGGAGGAGTAATGAATGATAATGAATGTGAATTGGCTTTATGGAGTGAAAGAAATGCATGGAGGCCAAATTTAGCTTTCTAATGCATATCCTTTTGCTAAATTTGACAAAAGCATGAGTGAGTTATGGTTAAGAGGACATTTGCCCTATTTTTTTAGGAAATTTCCTAATTTTTAGGAGAATACGATTTAAACTCAACTGGAGGTGAATTTTAAGAAGTTGATGCATGGCAAGTGGAGGGGTGATTATATTGAGGAATATACGCCTAATTTAGGCCCAATTATGTGACTCCCTTTTCTCAATTAATTATTTATTTATTTATGCTCAAGTCTTGGAAATATGCGTCCCCCTGCCTAAGTGGATGCCACATTGCTTTGTAGATCTTCCAGATGTCGACCTGTGAGGGTGCCACTTGGCACTGCATGGATGATCACTGTACCTACTAAATATAGAACTTTCTAAAAATAGAATCCAATTCCTAAATTTTAGGAAACTGTCCACATCACCTAGGATCTCTTGGAGAACACCACCACATGTCACTGCTTAAAAATAGACACTGCTAAAAATAGAAAGTCGTCTGAATTCTCCCTTGACTTTATACTCATTGATCTCGTATTTCCACAAGGGTTTTGAATATGCGATCAGAACTGACATGCGAGGCCTGGTGCTCAACCTGCTAAAAATAGTAAACTGTGCCACATAATCCCAGAAAAGATCCAAAAGACTCTGAATAACTCAAGGATTAATATTGTATGCTCAGAATCTGAATTCGGGGTTTGGAGCAAAACCTGCTAGAAATAGAAAGTTCTTGCATGTCGCTCGAAAAAGTGTCATCGGGCCTAGAATCATGCAAGGACTCATACTATATGCTCAGATTTGCTTGAAACTGTCAAGAGACCCACTCAAACCATGTCTCCTAAAAAATAACAACACCTCTTGTATGTATACATCTCTCTCAAAAATGCATAGAAACTAAGTCAACTCTAACTCGGAACCAAACAACCATGTACCAATCATATACCTGTCTCACGTGGGAAACAACCTCCCGCTCAACACAAGCACTAAACTCTGGGAGAATGTCAGAATGCCAACCAAAATAGTGCATGCTGGCTCTTAACCCTAAAGATTTTCAAGGGTGAAAATCTGGGGTTAACAATGGCGACTCAAGGGGACGGGATTCCCCTGTGGGATGTCGAGAACCATAAGAATCTCTGTGTCCATAAAACTAAACCGATGCTTTGTGAAAACTGAAGAAATATGTACCAAGAATACCCCTGTAATTGTGTGGAAGGAGAAAAGGCCCTATCAGCTGATCAAGGAAACTTGTAAGCTGACCTGTAGTACCAAAGCCTGTCCAGTGGGCCATGGAGTCAAAGTATATAATCCTCGCACTGAAAATTGAAGTACAAGGGGTCTCGTCCAAATCCACTACCTACTACCACCAATAATGTACACTCCTTCCCGTGGTAAATGTGCTGACGTCGACACAAGGGAGAGAGTCATCTCATTAGATGTCAATAATGTAAACACCTGTGAAGTGTGTAGGAACACCACCAATAATGTCAATGGGTCCCAAGGTACGAGCACAACCTGACACTGTGAAAGATGTTCTGAAGTCGAACAGTGACATGGATCATCCAATCAAGGCCCAATGATACTCAGCCTTGTCGGATGCAAAATAACCTCCAATGAAGTTAACAGCTACCAAGGTGCTCTACTTCTAGGTCATCTGTAGATAATGTGTCGAAGTCGATACAAGGTGACCTGCTGATAAGAAGAGCAATGATGTCTCTCTTCCCTCAACGCGAAGTGATAACTCAAGAAGATCAAGATGAAAGGACCAGGGACCATATCCCTATGTTGGATGAGGGGGACGACTGACTCAAAGCAACTGACTGAATGATAAAAGATGAGGAGACAAGACATAAGCTGACTCAAGACACTCGTATGTCTCCTCAAACTACCCATCCTAAAGGTTGAATGCTTCGGGAACAATGACAAATGGACCCCCCATCCAGACTCACTCTAATGATAGACCCCAAGGCTCGGTATGCATAAGATAGACATTCAAATTTTGACCCAGGAAAAACACTAGTGGACAACCATTTATTCAAGAAAAGAGAAACACACAAGACACGACCACATGCTGATATAAGTAGGCAAAAAATCAACGACACTTATGCAAAGACTGAAATAGATAACTAAAGGGAAAAGACACTGCAAGGAAAATGTAGATTGCTGTCCTAAAACTGTAAAAATTAGCAAGAAGGAAATACTGAAATGACAATGCGGAAAGGAAAGACAACTACACTAGACCCAAATTTTTTTACCTCAAAGTTGCCATGACTAAATCATCATACTGAAAGGACCAATGTAACCATGCAACCAAATGATCAGTGCGACGAGAGAGGTCAACAAAGTCAACCTTCCAGGGGGATCCACCATAAAATCTCTTATGACCCAAAATTGCCTTGATGTACTTGTTGGTGAAGCCATAATTGAAGGGTGCCAGTAAACTGAAGGCTGATTGGGACTTAGAACATGGCATTTCAACAGTAATAAGCACAAATGCATGAGAGTTGAAACTCTTGGCATCTACTTGTTGAAATACCTCCATTATTCTGAGCTCAACTGGGTCATGGCGAACTTTGATGTCCAAGCTCTGATCAATCTCAGGATCATGAATAACAACCTCGGGATGCAGAATAGTAGGCAAAGTGTAAGGGACATCATCCTCCGATTGAACCAAAAGTGGATCCTCTTGCTGTAATGGTGTCTGATCAAGTTGTTCTTGGACCACTACTGTGATAGGCAAGGATCAAAACTCCTGTTGACCGATCTCAACTTGGTTAACCCGTGGTTCCTCCTCTTGAAACTTTTCATCTTCACTAATGGGAGGAACCAATGAACACTCTTGAGTATTCAAATCTTCACCTTCCTCTTCTTGGAACTCCGCATGTGACTCAAATGGTGCATCTATTGGTTCTGGATCATCTAAGATTGGGCTATAACCCACCTGTTCATCTCTGGGAACTTGATACGATGCAAGTTGTGGTTCATCTTCAATAACATAGACTTCTGCACTGCTTTAACAATTGGTAGTTGAAAGTCATGGATCGGAATGAAGCCATAGGCTGCCATAAAATATCTTTCCAACTTAATAGCAACAACCTGGGCCGCCTCCAGAGTTCGAGGTTCCTTATTCTTGAGAAAAATACCCAAAATGCCATCAAATGGTTTAAGATAAAAAATCAAAGCACAAGCATCATTAGGCCTTATAGTAATAGGAAATTTATAATAATTTTTAGAAAAACGAGCATTAAAATCAGTGACACTTTCATCCCCATTCTTTTTAATATGAGTAAAAGCATTAATTAAGGAAGAATTGTCTGGCTTATTCACCCATCTTTCAGTAAACTTCTCTTGGAAGTTGGAACGAATCCCATCCATCAATGGAGGCATCCAGAAGGGATTTGTACCATGTTCATGCTTCCCCCTCAAGGGTCGACACAAACATCCTCATCGCCACATCCTCATGTTCCACCTCAAAATGATTGAACAATTTTGAAAAAGCAGCGAAGTGGTCCTGAACTGATTCTCCGGACCTCCCTGCAAACAGAGGTATGTGTTTAAGCCATTTACGTGCAAGTAAGTCATGAGGATAATCTGGAAATGCAACAAATCTTAGTGGGTCAAAAGCAAAAAATCTCCACCCTACTGGTGGCCTCACAACGGCATCCATATTGTTAGTCTTAGATAGAAAAAAGCACAGCTGGTACCCTACTAGCTTGAAATAAAACAAAAGATGAAGATGTCGAAGATACACTCACCATAGTGCTCATAGAAAAGAACTTACCAAAGAACTCGATATGCTCACCAACTTTGAGAGGAGTTCTTGGTGAAATGATAATCTTGTAGAGTTACTTCAAGCTCAGAACTAGACCTTGTGAGGGAATCGAAACCAAAAGATCTTCATGTGTAAGTTCCCTGTGGAGTCGTCCCTGTATCCCGTGGAGTCGCCAGGTGAGTTAGAAAAAATAAAACAATTAAAGAAAAAACTCATCGATTGTCGTTTACCATGGTTGGTGTTCCTCAACAACGGTGCCAATTTGTTAGCACAAATTTTTACCCTCCAATTCTGAGCTGATATATGTGTTAGGACGGTGGTAAAAACTTAGCTAATTAAAGGAGTAAGGCCCCAATTGTCACGGACCAAACCCCTCTCCGTTTGGGCTAATGCTTGCTAGCCTCTAGGGGTAGTCCCTAGGCACACTAAAGTGCCTTGCTGCTGTCTTTAAGTTTGATTTCTACGTGTAAAACCTACAAAATAACAAGCTGTTCGTCTTGGACAACATGTAAAAGCGATCCAAAATAATGAGGAAAAGTAATATTCTATGCTTGGAGGGAACTTGCAGGGTTAGCACAATGATAATAGACTGGAAAAGAAGAGAAAAACTGTTCAAAAGATTGAAATAATCACAATAAATAGTTCAGAAAATGACAAATGAGATCACAATTTTACGATAGTACCACCAAGAAGAGAAGTTCGAAGACAAAACACACACTTATCTATTGATCAAGCTTACAAGAGGGTTGATTGCGCCACACTTGGCAAGCTTACAACCGATACAATGCTTACTCAGAGAAAAACCACCAGACTATAGAGAGAGAGAGAAGAATGAGAGAGACACTATGCTGCTGCAAAGAACCGACGAATAATAAATGTCAAGCATCCAATATTTAGCACAATGAGGGTGCATATCCCAAGGGAGAGGAAGAGGATGTATGGGTGGCTAAAAATGGAGGCTAAGCGCATGAGGGAGGGAGATATGTGAGAAGTGTGAGATGAGTGAGTGTATGTGAGAGTTTGCATGAAGGTTATATGTGCACAAGAGAGGAGAATGCGCCCTAAAACTTAGGAAGGCGCACTTGAGGAAGAAAGGGAGGAGTAATGAATGATAATGAATGTGAATTGACTTTATGGAGTGAAAGAAATGCATGGAGGCCAAATTTAGCTTTCTAATGCATGTCCTTTTGCTAAATTTGACAAAAGCATGAGTGAGTCATAGTTAAGAGGAAATTCACCCTATTGTTTAGGGAATTTTCTAATTTTTAGGAGAATATGGTTTAAACTCAATTGGAGGCAAATTTTAAGGAGTTGATGCATGGCAAGTGGAGGGGTGATTATAAGGCTAAATTTAGGCCCAGTTATGTGACTCCCTTTTCTCGACTAATTGTTTATTTATGCTCAAGTCTTGGAAATATGCGCCCCCTACGTAAGTGGATGCCATATCGCTTTGTAGATTTGCCACATGTCGACTTGTGAGGGTGCCGGTTGGCACTGCATGGATGATGACCGTATCTACTAAATATAGAACTTTCTAAAAATAAAATCTAGTTCCTAAATTTTAGGAAACTATCCACATCACCTAGGATGATTGGGAGAACACCGCCACATGTCACTGTCTAAAAATAAACACTGCTAAAAATAGAAAGTTGTCTGAATGCCCTTGACTTTATACTCATTGATCTCGTCTTTCCGCAAGGGATCCGAATATGCGATCAGAACTGACATGCGAGCCCTAGTGCTCAACTTGCTAAAATAGTAAACTGTGCCACATCATGCCAGGAAAGATCAAAAGACTCTGGATATCTCGAGGATCAATACTGCAAGCCCAAAATCTGAATTCGGGGCATGGAGCAAAAGCTACAAAAAATATAAAGTTCTTGCATGTCGCCCGAAAAAGTGTCATCGAGCATAGAATCATGCAAGGACTCATACTGTATTCTTAGAACCGCTCAAAACTGTCAAGAGACCCACTCAAACCGTTTCTACTAAAAAATAGCAACACATGTTGTATGTATACATCTCTCTCAAAAATACATGGAAACTAAGTCCACTCTAACTCGGAACCAAACAACCATGTGCTGATCATAGACCTGTCTCATGTGGGAACCAACCTCCCGCTCAACACGAGCGCTAAACTCTGGGATAATCTCAGAATGCCAACCAAAATAGTGCACGCTGGCTCTTAACCCTCAAGATTTTCAAGGGTGAAAATCTAGGGGTTAACAATGGCGACTCAATGTATTTGACATGAAAATAACAATGTTGATAACATCGACATCGACAAAAAATTGGCGAGGGTCCAGAAAACATCATGTTGGAAAAATCAATGAAAAAATCGGCAAACCATGACAAACTTAAAAAAATACAAAATATATTCTTTTTTTTTTCAAAATTTTAAACATATAATGCAACAACAACATTAGATAAACACATTGGCACATAAATATGGATAAAGCACTGATATATCTGATGTAATGGATGCCAAATAAAAAATGATAGATCAAAGTCGATACTGAATCTTGAACCCTGATAGTTTTCCAATCAAGGACTCAAAAGTGGAGAACCAATACAAAATGACATCACATATACAAATGTATCTCATCATCATGAGGTAGAGGTACAATGCAATGTTTTAAAACTCGGAATTGGCCTCGAAATCGGTTGATGGTCAACTTAGACTTAGACTCAGACTCAGATTGACTTGGATGGATGTGATTTGAATGACTTGGTCTACTAAAAATTACATAAAATATTTAAATTTTATTCAAAAAATTATATTTTAAAGATTCCAAACAATGATTCCAAAAAATTATTGAAACTTTGAAAGAATGCATTATGAATAAATGAGTAAGAGCATTTAAATGGCAAAAATAAATGACAAGCAATGTTCCACCATGTAATTTCCCAAAACTGGCTAGTCTAGGAAACGCTGCTAATATGTTGTGTCTACTATCTGATCTGATACACTGGGGGTTTTGGATGCGTTTAGGCTGCGGGTTTTAACATGCTTGGTGTTTTTGCATGTGTGTGTAAATAAATAAGTTGTTTACAACATATGAGTAAGCATACAGATAGAGAATGACACAAAAGACTGTGAATCATATATTATGAGTTTTCTGCTGGTTACAATGCCGTATGCCGCTGAAAATAGAGAATCACTAGGCTAGATCAAATCTAAGTGGATCTTAGTCGGAATACAATAAAGAAGTAAACTAGAAAGATGATACTCGGATGATAGAAGACTGCTGCTAGATAGGGTATGAGCTGGATGATGTGCTGCGCGCTACGACAACTCACACGACAACTGCTGCGGGACTGGATTGTGCACCCTGGTGGCTACACACCTCGGATCTGACTGGAAACTGTCTCCAATGCGCTTTGCCCTCTCATACAATCCTGGTGAGTGACAACCTGACAATCGACCCTTTGCTGATGTGTCTGGACCCCGGATGGATACCCCTGGGGAAATGTGCCCCCCACTGCTGCTGGAAACTATGCCCTAGTGATTCCTCGGAATGGATTGTTAAGGGTTTCAAATTGAGCGCCCTAGGCTCCTCTGAAATGGGTCGGAAGGATTTCCCTCGATCTAACCTGATGATCTCTCGGGAATCCCAAATGCGTCCACCCCAACTGTCGCATCCTCAATGGCCGAGTAATGCGCCCAAGATGATTTTTCTGATGACCCTGCTCCTCAGTTTCCTCTCTCTGAANCTCGCATCCTCAATGGCCGAGTAATGCGCCCAAGATGATTTTTCTGATGACCCTGCTCCTCAGTTTCCTCTCTCTGAACTCCAGTACCTCCTCCGGAACGAACTCCAACTGTCCCTCCTCATCCAATGGGGGAAGCTCCTCTGATGTGCTGATGAATTGTCCCATGGCCTTCTTGAGGCAAGAAACGTGGAACATGTTATGAATCTGGCTCCCTTCTGGAAGCTCTAGCTCATAAGAAACCTTGCCTACCCTGCACCTAATCCTGTATGGTCCATAGAATCTAGGTTTGAGCTTCTCGGCCCCACCCTTCTTCAGAGTTGACTGTCTGTAGGGTTGGAGTCTTAGGAATACCAAGTCCCCAACCTCGAAGTTGAGCTTTATCCTTTGCTTATCTGCACTCATCTTCTGCCGATTCTGCGCTATCTGTAGGTTCTCTTTCAGTAATTCGAGAATCTCCTGACTCTCGGTAATCCCGTCCTTGGGTTTGGGAGCTCTGCTCTCCCCGAAAACCAAGTCTATCAAAGTGGGAGCATCATAACTATACAATGCTTGGAAGGGTGTCATGCCAATGAACATGTGGAAGGTGTTGTTGTAGCAATGCTCTCCTAGATGTAGCCACCTGACCCATGTTCTCTGCTGTCCGCTCACATAGTTTCTCAAATACCCCTTAACCCACTTGTTGACTATCTCGGTCTGCCCATCTGTTTGAGGGTGATCGCTGGTGCTGGGTGTCAACTCTGTCCCCACCAATCTAAACAACTCCCTTCAGAATGTACCAATAAACCGACTGTCCCTGTCACTGACGATGTTCCTCGGCATCCCATGGAATCTGAAGATCTCCTTGAAGAATAACTCGACCACTTGAACTACGCTGTAATCTGTCGGTATGGCGTAGAAGTGAGCAAACTTGGTCAATCTGTCAACCACCACATAGATGCAGTCCTTACCCTGATCCTTGGGTAGGCCTGTGATGAAATCCATCGATATGCTCACCCATTTCTGCTCCAGAATAAGAAGCGGCTAAAGTAGTCCTGCTTGAAGTGTATGCTCTGACTTGTTTTGCTGACAAGTCACACACTCACTGATGTACCTCATAACATCCTGCTTGAGGCATGTTATCCCCATTTTGTGGATAGCTAAGGAGATTATGTCTCGAGGCCCTCATGTTGTAGATATGGAGTGCCGAGAGACTACATGACCATCGGTACCCTTTTGCATGGATGGAAAACCCACTCACCACCACAGATGGTCAGAGTTTTGCAGATGGCATCCACCACACCAGCTGGCTTTCGGAAGGCAGTGGGCCTTGCTCCATTAGGTACAAGTCAGTATTATGGTGAGCCTCATGTCAATATTTAAGCTATTTGATTTTGTTGTATCTTAGATTGCTCTAGATTTCATGATATATGCTTGGACATTATGCCTTTTTCCCTGCTTCACCTTGGTGGTTGACATTGTGCCCTAGTAAGTGGTTTTCCTTGGGGATGGGTTGGCCAAAGAGTTTAGTATCGACATTGAAGAAAATCTCCTTGATTCAAAAATAGAACCTTTTCAATATCCTCGTAACGAGACAGAATCAAGGACGAAGGTTTCCAACAACAGTGTTCCTGATCTGATTGCTCTCCTGACTCAAAAGGTAGACCAAATGAATACTTAGTTTGTTCAGGTATAGAATCAACTTATGAACCATATGACTATAGTGGAGAGAAATCAATCTGCTCACAGACCTCAGTTTGCCAGACAACAAAGAGATGCCACCGATTGGAAACCAAGACCTCAACAAGAGGCAAAAGCCTCATATACTTTGAAACCTGTTGGGACAGTTGATATAGAAGCTTGGTGTCTCTCATGCCAAGAGCTGCACAGGGAAGATGAATGCCCCCGACAAGACGAAGATTATCCTGATAATATAAACTTCATGATTTGCAATCTTAATGATGAAGAAGTTACTCAAGAACAGATCAATGAAACAAGAAGAATAAGAGAGAGAGGGGAGACTCCGAGCCTTAAGTAAATTGACAGATGATCAGAAGAAGGAACTAAGGAGGAGGGAAATTCTAACCTACAGAAGAAAAAATGCTTCAACCCGTCCAGCACAACCTAATACTCCTCTTCCATCAGCAGAAAAGGTGGCTCCACCACCTCCACCGCCGGTATTTGAGTTGCTTCCTAAGCCAACTCGTACAGATGACATCCAATTGAATATAGATGTTGGAAACATGTTTGGAAAACTGAATATGATAGTCCCAGTGACGGAGATGTGTAAGATCCCTTCCGTAAAAAGGGAAATTTTGAAAATCTTACAGGTGCCAGTCAAGGAGTATCCTCCCATCATGTTAAACACTATGTATCTCAACCAGCCAAGGGACAAGAACCCTCCTTTCTATCTTTCACTAGGCGTGAATGACCTTCGTTTGAACAATTGAATGCTTGATTCAGGGGCCTCAACAAATGTCATATCATTGAAGGTAATGAAACAACTTGGTTTGAAGACAACCCGACTGTATGGCAATCTATGTGGTGTTGATTCCAGAAAGGTCAAAGTCATCGGTGTATGTGAGGACGTTGAGGTTTTCCTGATTGACTTTCCACATATCAACATTCTCATGGACATAGTAGTGATCGACATTCCAAATGCTTGGGGGATGCTTTTATCTAGGAGCTGGTCTACTGCTCTTGGGGGCTTCCTTAGCATGGATCTCATCCATGCACACATTCCTAAGGGGGATGGCACTTTTCATATACTATACAATCGAGAGAAAGTTGATAGACACGTGATGGATCTCGATGGTCCTGAATATGCCAACGAATGTGATTATGATGTACTCCCACAGACCATTGAGTATGATCCATCTGCGCTACCTTTTATGCAGAAGGACTCCATAGACACGCTTCTTCCATGGACAGATCGATACAAAGACAAACTTGCAAAATACCATGGGAAGGAGCCAGGGTTTATCCAAATTTTGAAGAAGGAAGAAGAGAAACATGAAGAAATTGTCAAAGATACAGTCCACACAAAGCTTCCATGCGAGAAGAATACACCTTGCATCAATTTCAATGAAAGAAGCCTTGTGCTCATGTGGGACAAAAGAAAGGGCAAGCCCACATATGACCAAGAAGACAACAATTCTTGGCTTGGCCCTTACATCATCAGGAAGAAATCTGACAAAGAAAGGTACTATCTGACAACATTAGACGGGAGAAAAATGCCACTACTAGTAGATGGGTCTCTTCTCCAACCTCACATCCAGGTCATGTTGCCGCCTTATACACACCTGGGAGACGTGGAAGAAATCTTCAATCCACTCGGTGTGTCCTTGGGGGCAAGTGAGAGTTAAGGTGTTTTCACCTAATCCTCAACTCCTCCGTCTAGGCCAACTCCTAGCGAAGCCAAGGGGGGTAGTCCCTGACAAATATACTAAGGCTTTTAAGTTAAGTACAAGAAATTGAAATCTAGGAGTTTATTGCTTCTTCAAACCATTAACCATTAAACTGAAATAAACATGAACATTCATTCACCACGATATATATATAATCAAATTAACTTGCATCAAAAGGATACTAAGAAACAGTTGTCAGGTGCAAGTTTCATTTACATTAAACATA
>JASDQU010349512.1:0-12158 GCA_032191745.1 Picea mariana
AAAGAGACAATTTCAGATAATAAGCCTCTTCGAGGGGGCAACCTCCTTTTACCCCACTTAAATGTTCAAGTACAAGATGATTCAAAATGAAAATGTCTCCTTGGTATATATAGGAGACTAGGAGGTATAATTACAACTAATGGCCTAAAGCCGACATAAATAAAATAACATTACTTATATAATATGCCCCAATTAAGGGGTAATGATCCAATATTAGGGCTTAACACATACATAAAAAATATGCCCATGGAATAATAATTCAAATATTTGCAAGATATCAATTGGATGAGAAAAGAGTATTTCTATTAAAATAATCAACATAAGTATATAGGTGACAAACTTTTGTAACGACACATCTCGGAACCGAGAAACTAAGTCCCTCTAGATGGGCATCCACCACTTCAATCCTCTACCAAAGGCAAGCTCATATAAAGGAGACAATGAGGTTCTCCATCACAAAGAAGGAAGAGCTTGGGGGTTGAACAACGAGTTTAGAAATTCAAGGATAAAGGGATGCAAACTCAATATGAAGTGAAGTTTCTCCAGAGTATCTTTGCTCTCAAAGTTGAATTCTCTCCTCCTTTTCCAAGGCTTGGATATGGTTCAATTTATAGCCTTCAAATGGAACTGAAGGGCTGAGTCAGAGTGTTTCCAGTATATGGAAGGTCAAGGATCATGGATTTCATGAAATGACATGGAAACCCGACATAATTTTTAATTTTGAGAACCAAACCTGATGTATGCGGGATGTAGTGGAGCAACCTACGTATACGCTTGTTGTTTAACTGATAGGGCATGTCTATGTGGAAAAATGTGTTTTTTTGGCTCTGGAAGGTAAAAAGGGGACTTCAAGTTTTCATAGGGAAATGTAAAGGCCATCCAAGCAAGTTGCATGGGGTGAAGAAAAATTTGTTGTAACATATGCCCCCTAATGTGTGAGGTTAGAGGAGTACCTGCGATGGCCGAAATACATTATAATTCCCAGAAGTGGAGTAATGGAGACTCAGTTGGAAGTGATAGTTACTCATGAGAATATTACAATCCATAATGACTTTGTACACATGGATTCCAATCTGAATTACACTGCAGATTCATGTGGAAATATACCAAATAGTTGTTCATGGCCATGAGTAGGAAATACAAAGCAGACACATGCCATAGGTTGTCATAGTCATGAACAAGGCCCAGTGGAATCCAGTCTCAAAATCAATCTGAAGATATTTGTATACAATGGAGTACAATCTAATCTCCCATGACCACTGAATTCATATAGGAACTGGTCCAATGAAAGACAACAACAGAATAAGAATGTTGCTACTGTAAGTTGGAGGTCTTTTACACTATTTGTCGAAGGTGCAAGTATACATAATGAAAATATAGGAGTTGATGTCGAACACAATGAGACTTCGTTTGATTACTGCTCATTAAGGTACACTGTTAACAAATGTGAGACAACCTACCGATAATGAAAGTAGGTATCAAGGCATCGAGTACATTCTTACAAGTGTGAATAAGGGTCTTGAGGTCGAACACTTGAAGAATCCATTGATTAGGAGACATTGATGTATTCCCAATTGTTGATGGCAGGAGAACTTGCCACTGATGACTGCAAGCCTCTAGGTACTCATAGGACTCTAGGTCTCATTTCCAGAATAGATGAGTTGAATTCGATGAAAGGAGACCCATTGAAAGAAGAGCATTAGGGAATCTCTCATAAGTCAACATGAGGTACAGAGAAATAACTTGATGATTAGGAGAAGCTTAGATGAATAGGATGTTCACGAACCAACGGCCCTACGTGTCTTTCACATGCACTAGATGCAAGTAGTGCATGAAAAAGACCCTATGAATAGCAACCAATAAGGAAGACTACCGACAAAGGTGAGGAAACCACCAATAGGGATAATGGAATCCAAGACACTGCACAAATCCAAATGTGTGAATAGATTTCTTGCCATCAAACACAAGGGAAACCCCTCCAGTCAACGACCAATAAGGATATGTTGGTTGCTAGGTTCAAGGTTACCTACCCATAATGAAAGTAGAACCAGGGTGCATGTTATGACTATAGCTTCATGTGACTCTGAGACACACTGAGGGTGTGGCCGACATGCAAAGTCAAGAGTTCTAAGAAATGATCGACACAGGATTATAGAGTTAATTTTAACAAGATCATGAGACATATGGATAACTCAGGTAGCATAGACTTGATGATGAAACTTTGTGAAGCAAGAGGCATCAATAAACTCTCCATAGGGATTGGAAGAATAACTAGTCGGAGGAGTAAAATCTAAGTAACGAGATCAACTTCCTAAGGTCATGCTAAACCCAAACTTTGGATGATAGTAGAATCAAAATTTCGTGCTATGTTCAAAGGCGACATGACTGTTGTCTATATGAGATAATATTCTTTTCCCACCTGTCTTTTTTTGTTTTTTCACAGGCAAAGAAATGCTATGATACAAGAGAGGAAACGAGTGTCACTAGTAAGAAAATATATCCAAACAGTGGAACATACCTATGTTCAATGCAAGGAAGTGCATGCAGGGCATGGACACTCGGGAGAATGTTTCCTCTTAGGGTACATGGTGTCAAGCTGCAAATGATATAAACAAGGCTATGCTTGGCTAGTGATGCAAATTGTTGAGGTAAGAGGCTTATAATGAGAAAGCGAGAACCGGAAATAGGATCAATACTGCAAGCAGGAGGATGGAATGTGATTACAACTTAACCCCAAAGAATGTCCTTTTTCGTAGATTTAGTCTCCTAGGCCCAAAAAGGTATAAAATAATACCCAGTAGAACTCTTTTAGCTAATGTTGACTAGAGTGTTCCTTTTTTGTAAGTAGTCTACTTGGTCCAAAAAAAGGTTAAACTTACACCAAATAGACATCCTTTCAAATCCATTTAACGAGTCTGAAAGAGACAAGTTCACTCGGAAATGTTTTCTCTTTTTAGAGAGTCGGAAAAGAGATTAACCAAGACTCAGGGGGGAGTCCCATAAGTGAAGGTCAGAATTCTTGTGAGTAAGAATATGAGGTTCAAATGCAAAGTCATATTATAACTATAAGGAACTCTCAGTCCCATGGAATAACTTCTTCATGGGCACCAAATGGCACAAAGGTTCTAACTAGGGCACCCAGTTTGGTAGGCCTCTACCACTTAATAACGACACTTCTAGTAGCAGTAAGAAGGTTATGTGTCACTAATAAATGGGTTCATTCCTAAGGTATATGGATCACAGTCATAGGACAATACAAGAAATTCAAAATGGAGTGACAACCTATCCTATATGTTGGTGAAAGAAAATACCCGTCGAAGGCACGAACGAGCGGTATGATGCTAGAAACCGCAAAATCCTGGAAAAAACAACCAAAACCAACTCTTTCCACTGTACTATTAGTCCATAAGGTCAAAAAAATCAGCACAAACTATATGAAGTGGGTAAAAAAATTCTACTAATAGTAAAAATAGACCATTTTACCATACCATTTGAGTTTTTTCACCCACATAGTGTATTTTAAGCCATTTTTCCCACAATCTTCAAGTGTCAATTGAGGGAGCTACGATCAATGGAATTAGCAACCATCTGGACCAAGTAAGTTTCCATCCCCTCCTCTTCATTTTCAGTGGTTTGAAATTAAAATTTAGTCCTCATTTTTTGAGTTTTAGAGGGCGCAAGATGTAAACTAGGGTGTACAGGGGTGATAGTTCATCGGGTCGCGTACATGCCTCCATGTACGCGGGAAAAGAAAATCATGCCCGCGTATATGCATCCCTATACACGATTGTTAGCATGTTAGCCTACACACAAGTCCGTGAACACCTTTTTGACAATATTTAACTCAAAAAAATGACTCTTCCTTTGCAGGATGGCGATTGAATGGAGGGAGAGGGAGCATGAAGAGATAGATGCAGCGGTGGAAAGAGATGTAGAGGCCCAAAAAGATTTAAAAATATGTGGCCTTTATAAATTTTGGGCTCTCAAAGGAATGAGGGATCAGGTGAGGTTACTCTAGATGCTCGAAAACTAATGGAATTCAGAGACAGAGGCCTTCAATCTCGATGGGCAACCATTGAGAATTGAAGTGGATGACATATATTTTATCACATGACTGTCTTGTCGAGGCAAGGTGGTGAATCTCAAGACCTAGGGGGCTAGGGGTGGTATGACTATGGAAGAGTACATTTCCACCCACTATGTTGCAGGCACAGATAAAGTAGGGAGCCGACTCCCAATTAGGGCAATCAAGAATCTGAGCTTAAAGATCATCGTACTTGTTCGTACATGGATCTCGGGGTTGGCCTCGTTTCACCAGGCCTCAAGGCCACTCATGTTCTATGCAGTGAAGTGTTTACGACCCATTTTTTTATGATTGGTGTACCTCACTACTAGCTAACATGAAGAGCCAACTGATGGATTGCAAACAAGGGAGAGAGGGAAATTTTGAATTTGCATCCATTATGTGTATTTTTTTCTTTGAGCGAGTTCCAGGTTTGAGCCCTAGAGTAGAGATTATTCCACATGGACTGCGTGATCCAGACATGTCACGGTGGACTGATGTGATGAGGCAGATAGGAATTGGTATGGTGCCAACCCCCTACAATGATGAGTTCTTTTTCTGATGGCGTCGATAGGTAATAGCCATTGATGACTACCCTTATACTAGGATCAACTACAGAGGGGATCCAAATATGCCTTTGCCACTAGGTTCCGCCTATGGTGATACTAGTAAGAAATGTTTTTTATATATTTTATTTTTTTTGTGTTTTTTCAAAAAGAATAAAAAACGAAAATATTTTTGTATGGTATCAAGTATTAACAATTGCTTTGTCACACAGATGTAGGTCCGCAATGATTAGATGAATTCCCACAACATCAGTGGAGGAGATGGGGAGATGAGCATGTGGGAGGAGATGTAGAAATAGTGCTATAGAATGTGTAGGGGAACATGTCTCGATTGACGCATAAGATTCCTATGGTTCAAGTGGAGGATCTGCTAGAGGCTATGCAATGATAGGTGGTGGGTGTGCCTCATGTGTGGGTGTGACTCTTTCGATGTCTCGCAAACACCGTAGTGTGCTATCATGATATGCATCTGATGCCACATGCGTAGATTCCATGGTCATATATATACTAACCATATATGTATTTTGAGGGTGTGAGCCCCATTTTGTACTATGAAACCATATTTTTTGAAAAAGATGAAATATAAAAAAATTGTTCTTCGACTTTACTTATATATGTTTCAATGCGTACATGCATGAATGTGTTTTATTTACTTAGTTATGTGACAAATTCCAATCTAAAACATAATTATCATATGCATCAGATACATGATTAGAACTTCTAGGTATGTGATTATAAGTAAGAAAATCAAAGCATCGTTCCAAAATTCGTACCCATAGGAATCGTCGGAGTAGAGTAGGGTCTCACACACGGTAAATTCCATTTAAATGACATATGACTAACTAGGAGTCCATGTGAACCTCTAAATATCTAAAACCATGTTAAATGGCATCGCGTAATAGTTCTATAATGGCGCTATACTCAGCCACATTATTCGTTGATGGTTCCAGACGAACTCCACCTGAAGACACCAGTTGGCACTCAGGTGAGTAAATAACCCAAGCGACGATTGTATGTGAATCCTAGGCAAATTGATGACTCCATTGACATTGTCCAACCAAAGGAAAACTTTATAAGCAAGTCGATGACACAACGGAAAATATATATATACACTAAGATACACTAGTATATAGAAGGTCACGCCCAAACTTGAGGGCTCAAGTGTAATACCTTTTAAGGTAGAGCCCATTTCTAGGCTCATCCAACATATTCCCTTCATAATCTTCCAATTCATAGGCTCCTTTATCTAAAACACGTCACACAATATAAGGACTGTGCCACATGGGGTTGAACTTGCCTGCCCCCAGTGGTTCTTTGGCTTGGTCATACATGAGAACCAAGTCACCCTCAACGTACTGCCAAGGACAGACAAACCTATCATACTGAACCTTAACACATCGTTTATTCTCTTCGATAACCGTAGATGCATCTCGACGTTGCTCATCGAGACACTCAAGGCGTTCTTCAAGATTGGATGTGTCAGGTAGGAGCTCAATTTCCAGTTTTAGGGAAGGGATTTTGCATTCAATCGGAAGAATCGACTCCATGCTGTGTACTAACTGAAAAGGAGAAAAACCAATGGAACACTTTATTGAGGTTCGATATGCCCAAAGTGCAGGGTAAAGCATCATATGCCAGTCAAATTTGCTTTGGCTCACATTTTTTTGCAAGATGGTCTTGAGAGATTTATTCACTACCTCTACTTATCCATTTTACTAGGGATAATAAGGAAAAGAATGATCATGCTTAAACCCCAGTTTTGATGCTAGTTCCTTCATCATTTCATTCTGAAAGTGACTTCGATGATCAATGACAATCTCTTTTGGGATTCTAAATCGGGCTATAATTTGCTTGAATACAAAGAATGTTTCATTCTTATCATCGGATTTAATGGTAAGCATGGCCTTTGCCCATTTAGTAAAGTAATCCATGACCACAATGATATGTTGATGCCCCCCAACTAAACTTGGGTTACAGTCCATAAAATCTACTCCCCACTTAGTGAAGGGACCGACGGTGATGACTGGGTGAAGAGGGGCTGGGTGCGAGCTCATTTTTCGAAAAAACACCTAGAAAGGGTGACACTTCTTGACCACTTCAACACAATCTTTAAAAATTGACGACCAAAAATAATCTGCTTGCAATATTTTTTGGGTTGTCACAAGCCCGGATAGATTGCCACCACAAGCCCCACTGTGACAATGATTGAGAAACGACTCAGCTTCCTTGTGAGTCAAGCAACGACGCAAAATATTATCTACTCCCTGGTGATACAAAGTGTCGCTGATGATAAGGTAGTGTTTAGCCCGATGACGTATACATTTTTGATCGTCTCTCAACAGTTGTTGGGATAGCTTCAAGGTTTGAATCCATGTTGGAGACATGGATACAATTAGAAGGCAACGTTAGAATTTCTTCCTACCAAGGTTCCAAAGATGAGATAAGGAACATACGTTCATCTGCAAATGAATCGTCATGAAAAATGTCCTCATCTAGTTGAGGGAATTCTGATATCAACTCGGAAAAAACTAATGATTTCTTAAATTTGTTGAAGAAAAATCGAGATCAAATTCTTGTGAAATAACAATCCACTTATTGTATTTCCCCCCTATGATACGCCTGATAAGGACGTATTGAAATGGATTAATATATGCAATTATGGTAGTTTTTCAAAGTAATATATAATGTCGTAATATTCGAACTGCATGTACAATGACCAAGGCTATTTTTTCTACGTGAGAGTATTTAAGTTCAGGACCGACTAAGTTTTGACTGAGATAGTATACAATGTGCTCATGGAGCTCATCATCCTCCTAAACCAGAACCATACCAACCGTCCCTTCAGATGTGGTGATATAAAACAAATAGTCTCTGTTGTAGTCTGGAGGCTTCAACAAAGGCGTCGATACCAAGGATTTCTTAAGATCATTGAAGGATTCCTGGGCTCGCTCATCCCATATAAACAAAGTATCCTTCTTCAAAAGACGCATGAAACCCTTAGTTAAATTGGCATAGTTCACTATGAATTGACACAAGAAGTTATCCTTCCCTTATACACCTTGAAGTTGTTGAATGTTGCATGGGGGAGGTAATTGAAGTATTGCCTCAACCTTCATAGTATCTACCATGATCCCATGCTTAGATACTAAGAATCCTAAGAGACGGTCAAACCTAATGCAGAAGATGAACTTGTGAGGGTTTAAACAGATGCGATAGTATCGACATCTCTCAAATACTAATCGAAGGTGAGTGGAGTGATCTACTCTCTTGCGAGAGTGAGCAACAAGATCATCAACGTAAGCTTCGACAATATGTTTGAGATCGTGAAAAGAAAAGGTCATGGCGCGTTGGAAGGTTGCTCTGATGTTTTTAAGGACGAAAGGCATTTTTCGTATGCAAAAGTACCCCAAGGATAAATAAACATTGTCTTATGTTGATCCTCGGGTTTGATTTGAATTTGATTATACCCTGAAAATTTGTCCATAAAAGAAAAAACTTTGCTTCACGCGCACTCATCAAGAATCTGGTCAATGAAAGGATTTGGGAAGTTGTCTTTAGGATAAGCCTTGTTTATGTCTCAAAAATCCATACATATGCGAATGGTTCCTTGTTTCTTATTCAATGGAATGGGGTTGGACACCCAATCAGTCAAGGGAATCAGATAAATGAAACCAACATTAAGTAGATTCTCTACCTCTTCCTTAATAGCAAGGGCCTTTCTAGGATTAATATCTCTAAGACATCGTTGAACATGTATAGCATCCAGATAAGTCTTGATCTCATGTTCGACAATGCTAGGGTCAATCCTTGGCATCTCTTCATACGACCAAGAAAATACGTCACTAAATTCTTTGAAGAGATCGATGTAGATATGAATTTATCCAGGCGAAAAATCCGCACCGATATATACGTTCTCAATTTTTCTAGGAATTTGAGAGATGTCGATCGTGACAGTAGGAGAAATATTTTCCATGTTTCCTTCGGCATAAATACCATGCGTATCTAGCGGAACCACAACGTGACTGACCATATCAGTCAAGGTAGATTTAAAGTCATCATGTTCGATCCTAACAAGCTCTGGGAGGAAATAAGAGCGATGATGCATATCGTTCCAAGGCCTATCGAGACCATACATGACCTCTAAGATGGCTTCATCCAAAGGTAAAGTATTGTCAAGGAAATCATGGGAACAAGATGATTGGGTGACCCATACGGGCTCTAGAATGAGATCCTCCTCGTCCGTCTGCGAGGAGAAAGGATCTGGGTCAGTAGTAGCATTAAGAATATCCTGATACGCAACCTCTGTCGCTGACAGTGGCATTTCCATCGGGGAAGGTAGGGTCCAAGGATCGTTGAAATAATAAGTATGGAAAGTAACGTACCTCATCGACGACGAAGACTTACTGGAAATGGCATGAATGTGATGGATTGGTGCCACGAAATCAAAGCTACCAATGAGAGAGGAATACATCCCGACACCAACATCCTCGGTTGTTTGCCGAGAATTTTCAATCACTGGGACCGAAGTTCCAACTAATGCATTAGGACTAGCATGCGCAAAGGACAATTGATCAATCGTCACTATTTTTCCTTCGCGAGGAAAACATAAAGTGCCAAAAAAAGACGGCATGACCGCGATCATGGCATAAGTCCAATTACGCCCTAGTAGTAAATTATAGTCAAGGGGCGCATCCACCACCTCGACATCAACCTCCACTGTCTTTCCACCTAATTGGACCAGAAAAGTGAGAAGAATTATGTGGGGTTGAAATGAATGTCCATCAAATGCGGTCAACATAGTCATAGATTGGGATCGAGTCAGAGAACCAATGGCTTTCCAACAGGTTAGGGACATCACGAACATTGCAACACCTTCATCAATTACAATGCTTTTGATGGTAATTTTTGTGTACTCCACATGGATTTGGAAGGCCACATGGTAAGGTAAGAGAGGCTTAACATCCGTGACGTCAAACTTAATAACCTTTGAGCAACACGTGTCTAGAGCTCCTAAAGTAGATATGAAGGTGTTCCTTTGTGAAGGACATGTCTGGAGCACCTCCAAAGCTGACATCACATAAGGGGTTTGACCCAAATCTTTGACAATCGAACAGTTCTGGGCAGCTCTGGCATTAGGATTGTGGGTAGAGCATTTTAGTACTCCTTTCTGAATACGAGGCAAAGGTTTTGGATTTTCAATTTGCAAGGGTGTTTCTGAAGGAGGGGGAGACTCAAGACCTATAATAGTCTATGAAGAACCATAATCATGAGATCGAGTGACTACATCAATCTGAGACTTGACCATATTAAAAAATAGATGGCCACCTTCATGTGTCAAGGGGTTTTGACTCCCGCTCAATGCTTTTTTGGTGTTGGACGACCCCAAAGCCATGTGTTGATTATGTGGAAATAGATTGGTCAACACAACGACAAGTTGTGATAAGAGCCTCGAGGATTCCTCGATTTTGGGGAATAGATGGATAAGGTGATCATATTTACAAATTTTACAAGGAAACTTCACCTTCCATTTTTTTTCCTACCCTCACCAACATTATTATTCAATCTATCATTGTTAGTGTCGTCCTTGGCTTTGTTATTATTTTTCCCAACCTTATGACTATTACCTCATCCTTTTCTTCTATTCTCTCCTGGTTGCCGAGAATGTCCAACAACTGTACAAAATGCACATCCTTTGATCAGAATCTGGACCAGGGGTCTAAAATTTGCTCAATTTTCAAAGTTCTTGGAATGCGACGAAAACGGTGTCATTGCGTCCATCTCGTTCTCCTGATTCCGGCGGTATATTTATTTTCGCAAACGGAGTCCGTATGGAGAAGTTATCGAGGTCTGTTCGCCGAGCCAAACAAGTAAAATTTTGATGCTGACTCGGCAGGCCGTACAGCTGACGTGGCAGGCCGTACAGCTGACGTGGAGGCCGTACAGTGACGTGGCAAGACCATACAGGACATGTGGCATCTCCTGGGTGTGACACGTGTCATGCATATTTGTCACTTTCGGTGTACGTTTGGACCAATTGGGAAGTGACACGTGTCACCACTGAGAAGGTGACACGTGGCACATGATGACGTCAGCATCCTGCGTGGCAGGCTGACGCAACATTGACTGGACCGTACGGTGAAGACGTGGCAAGCGTTGGTTGGTTGATGACTGGCGAATAAGGAGATGACACGTGTCAGATTTTGGGCAAATATTATGAGGACACGTGGCCCAATCGGAGGGCGCCACGTGTCCCCTCATTTTTGGTCTATGTTTGGTTTACTAAAAATATATGGAGGCCGAGGGGTTCGACCCCCGGACCTCCCCTCCATTCATTCTCCCTAACAAATTCCGCTGGGCCATTAAGCCACGTGTTGTCACTTGTTATATGGATGAGTGTTATTATATTTGAATTTGAATTGGGTGGTAAACGTTGGGGGGTCGGGCCTGGGCTTAGCCCCGGCCCGAGGTTTTATCGCACGACATGTAACCATGGCATAAACTTTAGCACGCGGGAGTGTTTTTTAATTCGACCCATGGTCCCATTCCTTGTCATATGACCTTGTATTACATTCAAATGGCGCGCAACAGTTTGGTGTTACAATTAACACGGTTCTATGTTTTATTATATGTGACCGTTCCATATTATATACGCGCGGGGTGTGTAAACAATATAACCCACGGTTGTATACTGTTCCACATGTGACCTCCGGATAATGGATGCGCGGGAATTTGGAGTTTGGTTCCACAATTAAAACCACGCCTGGACACTTGGCCAGTCCAGGTTCATTCATGCAACAGTTAGCCCTTTTTACGCGCGGGAAGGTGGCCACATGGCCCATGCGCCCAACACCTCCGAGTTCGGGGGCTAGAGTTGCGTTAACCGTTTGACAGATTGCACCAATTTCGGGAACACGCGTGGGTGCTGAGTTTTGGCATGAGAAACGCCTGAGGCTAGGTTCATTCTGGCAGAGGTGCAATATGGCGAGCTTGTAACAGAGCTTGGAAGAAAGGAAAAATGGCAGCAAGCATAACTTGATGAGTTTTTGACCAAATCAGGTACTGTAAAAGCCCAGCTAGGGGTTTTTGGACATTCTGAGTCCATTGGAACCATTTTCACAGGCATTTGAAGAGTCCATTTGCAGGTTTTTCACATTTGAAGTTTGAGGAAGCTTCAGGAGCCTTAAAGCCCTCATTGTTTGAGGCATTGCTCAGATGAGCCCATGTCCATTTTCTGAGACTGAATAGTCATTTCTGACTATTTATTATGCTCTGAACACATTGGGATAGGTTTCAAATCCATTGGAGGACTTCTACAGGTATTTTTGCCTCATTCAAGTTCAGGGAAGCTTGGAGGCCACATGTAGGAGAGGTCATTGTTGGATGAGCCATTGTCCATTTGCAGAGTTTTAACAGTCATTTTTGGAGTTTTTGTGTATTTTGAACCCAATGGTACAACATGTAAATCCATTGGAGTTGAGCAGCAGCTTGTAAACGAAATTTGACAAACTAATCCCAGAGAGCCAAGTCCA
>JASDQU010349515.1:0-12254 GCA_032191745.1 Picea mariana
ATTAGGAATATTCTCCCCAGTACACTTGTCACTTGATTCCTTAGTTGCACCAAAAATTCATTTAATCAATTAAATTAGTTTTCCAATTTTCCTCACCCACCTAAAAGTGTTCCTAAAAACGCTCATCGATGTCCATTTATTCCCTCACATTCTCTTAATGACTCACACCTTTCTTAAATCTTAGCTGAGTTCATTTTAGGAAGATTGTCTATATTATGTTCTTTTTATGTTCCACATTCTTTTTGCAATTGATTTCCCCTTTTTGTTTAAGTTCGAATTTAGCAAGTTTTGCTCATAACAACATTTAATATTTTTAAATAATTTAATCCTCCTTTAAATTCGAAATTTAGTTTTTACCCCCCATTTTTCTTCATCCCCCCTTTATTAATTGCTTAATTAATTTTTGAGTCCTTAAGTCCTACTTAGACCTAGGATTTAAATCCAACTAGGCTTAGCAAAGTTTTGAGGGAGGCTTATAATTATAAACATTACTCATACATAATTATATTAAGACCGACTAAGTCAAGGTAAGATATTGTTTTCTAGGAACCTAGGTTCATTGACTCACCTGTGTTTAAACATCGCGGTGTGCCCTTTAAGAAGCACTATGTGATCAAAGGGTGCCACTCACCTTTATTCATGTTTCATTTATGGGATGTGCCCTTCAAGATGCACTACATTCTCCAAGGGTGCCACTCGCCTTTGACTAATTTTGGTAAACGTCTAACCCTTGGAGACAAAACTCTATTAGGGAGCGACCTTCTGGGAGACTAAGGGCCTCTAAGGAATAAGGAACCTGCCTTATTATGCGCCCCTTAGAATTTTCATGAGCGACTGTCTTACTCTACCCTCAAGACATCGTGGATCTCTCGAATTAGGTAATCATTAACCTATAGTTCGAACCATGGCGGGAGTACTAGTAGGCTGTGGTAGGGTTATTGCCACACCTCTCCCTCAATATCTCTGGTGGTCGTGCGTGACCCCTTTATTCTAAATGTGAGTCTGATTAGCAAGATATCGTCATCCTGCATCCATCAACGAAACATGTCAGCGATCCATAAACAACATCATAACATATCAGTCATATGTCACATATGCAATAATAAAAAAATCAAACCATAAACAGTCCACTCCCAAACTCGATCCAGAGTCCAAGGAGGTCCACCAATGCCATTGGCATCCTCAATCTGTCCAGAGTCCTGCATACTCAAGAGAAACCAGTCAATAGCACCTGTCGATACAAATACAATGAAATAACATATCATCATATCCACAACATCATCATAATCCATAAGCGAACTAATCAATCATATAATGAACCGGATCACTTGCACGCAATTGTCCTCAAAGAATAAGTCACATCAGGTGCGCGCAAGAGCAGGATGTTACATACACCCCCTCTTGTTTTAAACTTTGTCTTGAAGTTTCACAGTATACAAGTGTAGAAATAAAGTATCTGGCAATATCTAAAGGTCTATCTATCAAACAAAAATGGACATTGTTGATGCATATAATATGTGTCCTCCTAGGTAGTCAAGTGTGGACTATAATTGTCCCACTGTACCTTGACCTCATCGATAGTTTGACGCCGTAGCTATCGAATGTGATGATCCGGAAAGCGGATTGGCTCTGTCGTGAGCACACCCTTGACCAACATCCGCCAGGAACTCAATTCAATCACATGCGTAGGATCACTAACCTAAAGTCGCATAGAAATACAAGATAAACATCACACAATACCTCAAAGAATGAGGCACATCCCTTCATAATTATGGTCACGTGATCCGCATCAACAAAACCCTTATGCCGATTTTGCGTTTCTTCCAACTCTTTTTCTTATCATTTTTACTTGTTCTTCCATTTCTTGGATCGCTTATGGTCCTACCCGGACCCCATCCTCGCTTCTATCCCAGATCAAGGCATCCAACACGCTCTCCCATAGAGAAAATCAATGATGCCATCTTAACGGTACTTTGAGGGTTGTTGTTGCACGCAAACTTGGCCAGTGGCAAGAACTATTCCCAACGTTTCTATTGGTCCCAGCACAAACATACGCAACACAACCTTCCAATTTGGTTCATTCATTGGATGAGTTTGTCTATCTCAGGGACGTGCTATACTAAATTTCAGTCTTGTTCCCCATGCCTCTTGGAAAACTCGTCCAAAATCATCTTGCAAACATCAATTCCCTTATCACATATTATTCTTTTGGTACATCCGGTAGTCTCAATGTCTAGCTGATATAAACTCTAGCGATACCTAGTTCCTGATGCGTCGTACGCACAGGGAGAAAATTTGAACTCTTCATCAGATTTTCAACTATCAAAAAAATTGAGTCGTGCCTCCTTGCCATTAGTGGCAATTCCCCAATGAATTCCATTGAAATGACCTCCCATTTTGATTCTGGAATAGTGCATGGTCGTAGAAATCCTGTCAGATGTCTATGTTCAACCTTCACCTTTCGACCTTCTAGACATCTCACCACACAATCGACGATGTTCACCTTTATTCCTTCTAGAAGAATAAGGGATTAAGGTATTTCCTCATCTTCATGGCTCCTCAATGAGACATGTACAATACTCTATGAGCTTCATATAATATAAAAACTTCTCAATCGTCGTTGGGTGGTAAGTAAATCTAGTTATTATATCGCAATAATCTCTCTGTGTCCACAGTATATCTCTCAATTTTGGTACCAACATGGTGTCTTGTCCAATAGAATTCCTTAACCTCTTTATACCAATGATCACCGCACTGTAGTTAGAATCAGTTCACGTAGATTCATATGAAGAGGTATCACCGAAAATATGTGCAGTCTCTGACTTAATGTATCAACCACTCTGTTCACATTTACTTTTATGTAGGTAATCTTGAAATCATACTTGCTAAGCAAATCCGACCAATGCCTTTGTCATGCGTTCAAGTCTCTTTGTGTAAAAATGTGTTGTCAATGATAGTGGTCCATTTTTAGTTCAAAGTTCCATCCAATCAGGTAGTCTCTCCCAACTCTGAAGGCATACACAATGGCTAACAACTCCAAATCGTGCGTCGCATATTTCTCTTCATGCCTTCTTAACATTCTCAAGATGTAAGCGATCACCCGACCATATTGCATCAAGACTTTGCCTAAGTCTTCCTTGGATTTGTCAGTGCATATCGAGAAGTCCTCATCCATATCATGGACTTTTAGTATTGGTGTTTTCATCAACAAATCCTTTAGCCTTCAAAATGCTTCCACACATTTCTCCGTCCATACAAAATTATGTTCTTCTTCTGTAATTCTGTAATCGGATTTTCTATCTTCCAAAAACCCTCCACAAACCATCGATAATATCCCACTAAACCCATGAAGCTACTCACTTCTAGGACATTCATTGGTGCAAGCAATTCCCGAATAGCCTATACCTTCGCTTTATCCACAATGATTCCTTTGCCAAAGATAACATGCCCCAATTGATGAATCCTCGATTGATAAAAGAGCATTTCAACAGTTCCCTTGATTTGTTTCCTTGTAAACATTGTAGAACTAAGCACAAAGCTCATCAATTTCTTTCGTCCTCCAAGAATATATCAATATGTCGTCAAGGAATACTTGAAGGTAGTAAAGAAGAGTCTCCATGACCCATCCTTCTTTCGTAAGAAAAATAACAGGTGCACCCCACGGTGACACACTTGAACGTATAAGTCCTAGTTATAGAAACTCCTTCAGTTGCATGTTCAACTCCTGTATTCAGGGGTTGACATCAGATAAGAAACTCTTGCTATTGGTTCTATTCCAAGGTTCGAGCTGATTTTAAACTCCAACTCTCTTGCGGGCGACAATCTGGGTAATTTTCTTGAAACACATCAGCAGTACACATGCTACGGGACGGTCCTTCAAATACTTTCATCCCTCCATTGTCATTTAGCACCAAGATTGCATATAGATTTCATTCTCGTGCATGTTCTTCTGTAGTTGTAGGGAATAAATGAACCTCAGGGATACTCCCTGGTTCCTTCCTACAATCACTCGTTTTTTTCCCTCATCATCAACCAAATTCAATCATTTTGTCTTACAGTTGAGTATCACCTCATGCGATTCCAACCAATCCATACTAATCACGTCATTGAGATCTTACACTATTCCCCAAGTTAAGGAAAAAATTCATACCCCTTCTTCCAGCCACTCGGTTGTCACTTGAAGCCATATCAACGAATCAAAACTCGTCATGTCGAATGCCTTTACCTGAATCCCATCAGCGCAGTACTAGGAATAGATCTCTATGTAGCACCGAGATATAACACTACTAAATTTTGGTTAGTGAAGGTACATGATGCCTCGAGCATAGTGCTATAATGCCTAGCCTGGCAGTTATTCACCACGATAAGGAATCTTGTGGGCCTTGCCCATCTCCACAACGATAGTTTTTCCTTTTGAACCTGTCACTTGATCCCTTTCAACTAGACAATCTTGCTGGTAAGGTGGCATATCCACCTGTCCAACACCCCTCTCAGTTCCAATACTCATGGTCCGTAAAGTAGACATTGTTGGCCTACAAACCTAAGATCTTGTTCTTTTATGCTCACAAGACTAACTGTGATTGTTGGCAACAGTCTTCTATAGGGGTCTTCTCTTGAGGAACCTGTCATCATGGTTTAGTGATCAAGGGTTCTCTTTACATATCTTGATACCAAGATGTCTTTCTTGGTTGGCATCTGATGCTGCTGTGCACCAAATTTCCCCAGTCCAAACGATCTTGCAGGAGTCCTACCCTGACTCCCATGGTCAATTCTTTCTTATCTATGAGGCCTACTGAACTACATCGTGCAACATCCGAGGAATTTAGATCCTCACCTTCACATGAAAGTTGGAGTTAAGGCTGATCAAGAACTTGTTGATCTCGAGCTTCTTCATGTTTAGATGTGGGGCATACCAAAGTAGCTCCATAATCTGGTCTCACAATTCAACACTGTACGACCACCCTGTCGTAAGGCATTGAACTCATCGAGTTGGCGCTCAATGAGATCCTCTAACAATTACTTCTCCTGGAATCGTTCCTCAAACCATTCCCATAACATGGCTTCAACGACCATGTTTAGTTGAGGCAAGGGCATCTTCCACCATAGAAGAGTGCTCCCCTTTTAGCTAAAGAACTCCATTTGAACCTTCATGTTGGAGGTTGTAACTGTGAAGCGTGAAGCACATCTCCTTATCCTCCAGCCATGCCTCGGTGGCTGAGCCATCCGTCGGACTTGTGAACTTGGGAACTTAATCTTCTAGAGTTCTTCGTGAATGATACTAGTACTATTTGGGGCGTGTTGTGGACCGTCATGGTACAGGCATCCTAGCCTCATCTCAATACAGAAGGTTAGTCAAGGCCTCTAACATTTCCCTGGAAGGACCTGGTCAAACCATCCAAATGCCTTACCGCAATTGAATCCTTCCCAAGAACTTGTTCCTCTACGTGGGGGTTAGACTCGTAGGGCGTGGGCGCTTGTGGAGGTGTCGCACCTCCTTCCCCCGAACCACGCTGTAAATCTTGGCCGCGTACTCCAGTCGCGACTACTGCAAAGACATGTTAAAATTTAAATTAGCACTAAGCTATTAATCAAGGGTTTAAAATAGTGGAAGGCATGATGATCCACACTCACAGGGTTCAACCCACTCTCATACCATATGTAACAGCCCAATCGTTACGACAACAAGCGATGTACAACAAATCAATTTTATTTTTAAAGTTGCATTAGGAATTTAAAACATCCTAATAAAGGAAACATCAATGTCACATCAATCATGATCCTCAACATCAATAAACATGGCGCACGAGGAATCATTCATAGAACTCATCAAATATCATATCAATTTCAATTTGCGCAAGCAGTCTCAAGTGTACGCATTCATTCGATAATAATTTCATGGCACAATAAAGATGTTAATTCATCATTGGTTAGTACATTATTGATGTAAGCAAGGGTTGTTAATCCATCATATGACCACATCAGTGAAGGCGCAAGTTGAACGGTTGTACACATAAGTTGCGTAAGGAGATTTAATCATATAAACCTAAATTAAACATTTCCTAGAGTTGAGGCGCAAGGGTATCATCAATTAATTCATTGTGCAAGATATAAGGTCTGACATTCATTCACCACTTCATAACTTCAGCATGCGTAACTAGTCTATTACCTCTAATATCATTCTTTACATCATAGTTTCGCTACGCGCGAGGCATATAGAGTCTAACATAATTTACTTACGCTATAAATTACGCACATGATAAATATAACTTCTAATTCATCTCATCTTGAGCATGTACTATGCAAGGAAATCTAAACCATAAATTCAACATGAATTAGATTAAGCTCGGGTGTAGAAGCGTCATTCATTTAACTCAATCTGCGCATTCAATCTATTACCATACCACTCATCGACACTGCAATTTAAATAGACATAAGCAATTATCCATCATCAATCAATAATAAACATCACACAAGAGTACAATAATGACCTAAGCATCCATACCTTTCATTATTCATGTGCAATTAATCAACTTTATTTTAAAGGAGAAACACAGTTTATTAATCAACACAGTTTTTCAAAATGGGGGCTTATGTCAAAAATTGCTATCTCATATGGGCCTTGGAAGTAGACGTAATTTAATCATGCACGTTAAAACCTGTATTGGCTCAAGGGGTGAGTTGGAAGTAGATTAAATAAAGAGGTAAGTTGAATATTTTCAGTTTTTAACTTTGAAGGATCACTATCCTAGAATTCCATAAGGTGAAAGTTAGCAATTCATGAATTACAACATTTCAGTAAATTGAAGGTACAAAATGATTCAGCTCTCTCTAAGGTTAAAAAAATGAGAAACGCATAGGAAACTGAAGCGTACTCGCTGGAAAGGATCACGAATTTCGTTGGGCAGTTCCCATGAAATTCGCTCGGAAAATGGAAGAAGGCGCAAGGTAAATAAGGTGAACTCTTGCCAGTTTTTATTCCCACCAGTTGGTCACAGTTTACACCAGAGAATCGTCAAGATGAAGAGAAAATTTTTGTTGGGTGAGAAGGGACAATGCTGAGCTCACTCTCTCAACACAAACACAGAGGATCACCTCAAAATATGAGGGAAGTTTCAGATGGATCCACATTTATTTAAGCGCTAAGTAAGAGGGAAGGTTCGCTGAGTAAAGGACGGGTGAAAAAATGCTGAGATAAAATATCAAGTCGCTGGGCGAATTCGTTTTTTTTTAGTAGAGACAACTTGCTAAAATACAGAGCTCAGGAAGGGGAAAACGCTAAGGAGAGGCACCCAAACAGGCGCACAAGTTTGCAGGCCTAACCCAAGGATCGAACAGGAATAACGCAGAGCTGAGGTAGTTGACCAAAATCTTTCTAAATGGCAGAGGAATAGACCTCGCGTAAATTGCGAACACTCTCTTCACTAAGGAAGATTCAGACAAGGGAAGAGCTTACAAATCCGAGTTAAGGTAAAATTCCAGGGAGTGGAAACTCCGAGACAAAACAAAACTTCTGAGCATAAAAATTAAATCGCTTGGTAAAACTAAATTGTTGACCAAGGATAAAAGAAAACCATTACAACTGCTACAATAATTAATTCCATGAACAAAAATTAAACAAATACAAGTGCAAAAACTAAATCACTGAGAAGGGATAAAGCAAACCATTACAACTGTTACAATAATTAAATCGATAAACATAAATTAAACAAAAACAATGCAAATTTAACATGAGTACCGTAACTGGCAAAATTGCTTGTTGATCATGTTCTCGGCAGCTCGTGTTCCTCCTACCTCCTGCTTGCTAATAGCTGAGACCTCACTTGTACCTCCCAATCAATGCTAGGGGTACTCTTCTTCCCCTTGAGCCCCCCAAGCCACAAAGGGGCCATGCACATAAACCAATGAATAATCTAGTCCCCAGCTTGCCTCGCAAGGTTCATATACCACTCTCTTTTCGAGGTGGGCATATGTTGGGACAGGGGCAGACCCAGGGTTCAATGCTTCAACAACGCACCAACAAAACCCTAACTACCAGCGCTTTCTACAACACCTGCGAAGCAGATGAAGTCTCATGCGAGGCAGAGGCAGGGGGGTTGTAGGACTCAAGTGTCTACAACCTAGCCGGGACACAGATCTGTGATCAAACTACTTAACAAAACACTTATCCAATAACACTCATTAGTCTTTAACCCCTTTATTCACATCGCGGGTTAAAAACTTAACTACATAACATCGCAGTATTATTCCAAATCTAAGCAAATCTAACCATTAAGCACATAGCATCAAAGAATATCTATCATTCTTTCAGATTATAAGCACTAACCATTCATACATCTATCTATCATAAAAACACACTAAGCAAATACAAGGACAATAAATCACAAAGCACAATAAAATAGGATATACGTGGTTCACCCTAGTGTGGGGCTACGTCTACCAACTCTTCTTCTTCTTTATTATCTTTTTCTAGTCTTCTTATATGCACAGATCCATAAGCCAAATCCATATAGGACAGGAGATCTGCGCACACCTTGCCAGATCCTCCTTCCCTGAGTAGGTCAAAGCACAACGCCTTCTTACAATCACTTGCACTTAGCTCTGCAAGCCTTAACACACAGTAAGCACAAATCCTTCTTACAATCACTTGCACTTAGCTCTGCAAGAATTAACACGTCTTCTTGCACATAGCTAATATTAGCACTAAGCCATCAGCCTACTAGGTCTACTTATTACATAACCTAGCTACTTATTTATACATTACAAAAGAGGCCTAGACATGGGAAAACCCATTGGCCGACATCCCATACCTATTACATAAATCCTAAAACCCTAAAATCCCGCAAAAGGGGGCAAGATCCTGGGATCTCCACTTAGCTTGGGTGCTCCATCTTCGACCAGCCTATCGAAGTCCCAAACATGGTCAAACACGACCAAGGTTATCCAAAACTTGGTTGAGGGCCAACATGCCCCCAACACTCACCTGTGACTCATCCCGAGTCACTCTAATCTAGGAAACTCTGCTTTGAAGGCCTTGAGCTTAGCTCAAGCTGCCTCAACTTGCTGCTTCGCTAGAGCCTCCTACTCGATGAACTCTTAGATAAATTTCTCGGTGATAGGCCCTTCCAAGCACTATTCCACTGTGGTGACCACTTGTTCTAGTTGTGCACCTCGTCCCTCGATATCTTCAAAAAGTGTGCAGGCTTTGTCCTGCACTGGCTGGAGTCTGTGTGTCACTTCCATGACTCTACTCTGGATGGCATTAACCTGCTGCTAAATTGCATGCACCTCTTGTGACCTTTTCATATTCTCTACCACTGAAATAAGCTTCAATTGTTCTTGTATTGTCAATGCCTGTTGTTTCTCCTCCTTGAGATGTGCCTCCAATATTCTCAGCTCTTGGTTTTCTACAAGGCGCTCATAGGTCTGCTCACTTCGGTCACTTAGTTGTTTACATTCAAAGACCAACACCCTGATTCTTTCTACTGCGTCAGTAGCAATTTCTCCTCTATGATCCTACACTTCCTATAGAGTGATCGGTACTGCTTGTAGTTCGAGTTCTGCTACTCCTGCTTGAAGCTGCTAAATGGCTTCAGCGAGCTTCCCCACTTGGCTCTTAGTTGTCTCTTCTTCCACCTGTGTTAGGACCTTCATAGAGCGAAGTGGTCTAGCTATTGCTTCTCTAACCCCAATATGCTCCATGAACAGTTGGTCTTTTTCTCTTTGAATATGCTCTCTGTCCTCTTCCAACTTCATGCTGAGGTCATATTTCTCTTGCTACGCAACCCAACGTTTCTCTAGGGATTATTCCTTTTCTTGCTTCAAGGCCTCTCTGGCCTGTTCTTTTTCTTCCTTTACTCGTTGAAGGTGAGCCTCTATCACATCTATTAGTCTACATAGTTGGGCAGGCTTGTCTCCTACTTCTATACCTTTTGATGACGACAACATAGTAGGCACTGCAGGGCTTTCAAAGATGACTTGGTGTACCTCTTTCAACTCTGATTTGATCCTGTCATACATTGTTTCCTGTTTTTCTTTGTTTAGTTCTAAAATATCCTCCAAAGTGTCTACTACAATGGTGATGATGAGGTCAATGTCATCCACTATGAGAACAATCTGTAACTAGGGCTTATTGGCTCTTGACTTCTTCCGCACTAAGGGTTTCTTTGGAAAAACCTTTATTTTCTTTGATGTCTCAACCTCTGTAAGGGGATCCTTAGGTGGTGTCAGTTCACCCTTGTCTTTCTTGTGTTCTTCCCCTGTCTCCTCTTGGTTTACTTCGTCACCTCCTCCTGCTCGAGGTGAATCAGTTGCAGTTTCCTCCGATGCGTTGCTTGTTTCTTGCACCTCTTCCATCTTCTTCATCTTCTTAGCACTGCTCGATCCATCAGATTCTTCTTGGGTGACCACAGGGATTCCGATGAGGTTGGGGTCGAAGAGATCTATCCACTTGACTGGTACAAGGAATTCTGCAGGTCATTCCTTGGTTATTTCCTCCATATCTTCCTCAGTCAGTTTGTAATAAGACTGCATCTTTTCCTTGTTTTCATACATGTGCGCAGTGATATATATAAAGTTCCTATCTGCATGGAACTTTGCAAGTGGCTTGAACCTATGGATTTTATTCGGTGTCATGCACGGGAAGGTTTTAACGGCCCTCTTCAGCTGCAATTAATAGGTGTGGAATACCTCATTTGACTTCCATTGCTTTGCCATGTTGTTCGAATACCACAGGGTAGTGAAGCTCACAGCCAGTGGTTCATACGGCTCGACTTCATGGAAGGTCACTACCTCCGAAATCTCCCATGCGAAAAATGAAACGATAATTAGCAACCAACTGAAGTGGAACTCGTATCCCCGGTCTTGTGCTTCTAGAAATCATGTTCCAACTCATTGACGAGGTAGCTCACCAAGTTTATTTGCAACCCTTTAGCGCACTTTCTTGCAAGGTCGACGATGAACCCCATGAATTACATTGGTCTATTCTTCCTGACAAGCTTACCAATGATAAACTAGAAGGCTAGGCACACTACGCCATCTTGGATGGAGGCTACCTTGTAGCCCCACTTCCCTTTCTCTACATTGCCATACATTTTCTTTATACACTGGGCCAGGGAGTGATCTACAACCTTCTCTGGGTAAAAATATTGAGGGTATGGTCCTTGCATGCTTAATACAATGATGATGTGGATCAACATCATATCCACAGTCATGTGCCTGTCTAGCCATAAATAACCTCTATGGTAGCACGATAGGAGGAGTTTAACACACGTGTTAACCTCTCGATGTCTATTGAAGTGGGGTAGCTTCATGACATTAAGGATGGTAGACCTCGCTATCTCTTTAGTCCATGGTTAGGGGACTATCTTTGACTTCTTTCCCATTTTCTTTATCAAATACTTATGTGGTGCGAGCATCACATAATTATTCCTATCTTCTTGGTTAAATTTGTTGATCTTAAGATTAGGGATCAGTCCTAGCTGCGGTCCAACTGTGCGTATCCCCTTTGGGAGGTACACAGTTGAGGGTGTACTCAAAATCTCTCGATATGCTATCATGACTAACCGCGCCAGCCCGAGGCAGGATGTAGTCGAGCAAGATCGATGGTATGAGCTTCGCGTTCTCCTGGTCGTCGTGGTGCTTGCTCCTTTTCTCTCTCACAGTTTAGGATGGCCCAGATCAACGTGCAATCCAAGGGGATGCTTGCAATCCTCTCGTCGATGAGGCCTGTACTCCTGCGGACATGACCTTCTCAGCCATAAGGTCTATCGAGATATCCTCCATAGACTTCTCTATTGTGCTTCATTCTCCTTAAATACATGCTCAAGGTTAGATATCTCGGGTAGGCGGAAAAACACTCAAGGTAATAAATGTGGGTGGTGAGGTCTCAACAAGCATAACGCGATAACAATCAATTCTCCGTGGGCTCGAAAAATGACAATTTGCAAAAGTGTCTTCGATGCGACATTCGACAGATTAAATAGAAAATGTCATAATGGAATTCTCCAATGGGCATGAATTCCTCAACGGTCATACTGCTTCACTGTGGCGAAGTGCCAGTCTACGTTGTTCTGCTATTTAGTGTAATGCCCCATATTTTGACCTTCGGTAGTTAGAACATTGTTGTTTACTAATCTTAATAAATCAAAGTTTAGCATTTGTTTGGAGTCAGTTAGACTTGGTTAGACATTGAGATGTGTACCTCTAAACCTAATTGTATGATACATGATATATGCTCATGACAAAGATAGTTATTT
>JASDQU010349520.1:0-12271 GCA_032191745.1 Picea mariana
CATGACTTTTCCTCGACTCAATATCGGGGTTCGGGGTTTCCTGCTTCTTGATGTCGAGGAAAAGTCATGGTAAAGTGAAGGAGGCCGTGAAGGGAGTTAAAGGACCTGTGGATCATGAATGTTAACAGTGATTCCCAAGGGGATCAAAAGAGCCGCTTCGGCTTGGCTGGAGGATTTTTGATTGATCCTGAGAGCGGGAGGTGCATATAGAGACCCTGCGGGGTATGTCTGTGTGATCTCGCTGCATCAGGTTTCCTTCCTTTCTAGTATATATTTGGGTTCTGGCAGAAAATCTCCCTCCGGTTCCACCTGGATCAAAGACCAGTCAATTATATGATTATCATCATATATATATTTCTTCAATAAGGAAACATGGAAAACATTATGTGCCTTTACTATGGGAGGTGGTGTTATTCTGTAGGCTACTGGTCCCACTTGATCTAAGACTTCAAAGGGTCCACAATACCGAGATGCCAACTTTTCATAGGCTCCCATCCCTAGGGAACTCTTCTTGGGCCTAACTCTGATATAGACATGGTCTTCCATCTTGAATTCTTTGGGGGTTCTCTTTCTGTCCGCATAATGTTTCTATCTATTCTAAGCTATTTTCAGATTTCTCTTTATCTGAATCACATGTTGTTCCATTTATTTCATCATGTCGGGTCCAGTCGTGATTCTGTTCACGGGATTACTCCAACTAACTGGAGTGTTGCATGACCTACCATAGAGAAATTTGAAAGGACTCATCTTTAGTGATTCTTGGTAGTCATTTTTTTAGACAAATTCCAACAGTGGAAGGTAATATTCCCACTTTTTAGGTTGATGCATTACAAGCATCCTTAGCATGTCTTCTAATATTTGGTTCATTATTTTCATCTTTCCTTGGCTTGAGGATGATAGCCTGTGCTAAACAATAATTTGGTCTCCATACTAGTCATCAAGGATTTCCAAAAGTTTGAAGTAAATTTTGTGTCCTTGTTAGACACGATCTCCTTAGGCATACCATGTAGTCTGAATATATCCTTCATGAATATGTGGGCAATATCTATTGCCTTGCAATTCGATTTGACAGGAATAAAATGAGCGGACTTGCTTAATTTGTCCACCACTACCATGATGGTGTCATTCTGTCTGGCCAATGATGGTAATCCGGTGATGAAATCCATGGAGATGGTCTCCCATTTCCATTCAGGGATTAGTAGAGGTTGTAATAACCCTGCTAGGTGCCATGGTTCTGCTTTAACCTCTTGGCATTGTAGACATTTAACCAAGTAATCAACTATATTTTTCCTCAGTCCAGGCCAATAAAATTTTCTGTGATCATCTTCTGGTATCCTCGATGACCAGTATATGATTGTTTATGTAGTTGATACATTATGAACCTCTTCAAGTCATCAGATTTTGGAATATACAATTTGTTTATGTAAGTTAGTAGACCTCCATCTAGCATCTGGTATCCTTCATAATTTATCCCTAGGAATCTTTGCACACGAGGAAGTCATTTTCAGGATCGACGAACTTTATCACGGGAGCATGGGTCAGAAGGAATTTTAGGGACTTAAACCCTTCTTCACCTTCTGGTATTGAAATGAATTTAGCCCCCTTTTTCTGGAGAGAAGTGATTGGACAACCAATATTGGAGAATCCTTTTATAAATATCCTATAGTATCCTGCTAAGCCCATAAAGGATCTGATATCCAAAACATGCTTTGGGGTAGGCCATTCCATGATAGACCTGATCTTGTCAGGGTCTACTACTACCCCTTCTTTAGATATGACATGGCCTAAGTAATGTATTTTCTTCTTGAAAAAGTCACACTTGATAAATTTGGCATAGATATGATGTTCTCTTAGCACTTGAAGCACAATTCTAAGATGTTCCTCATGTTCCTCTCTATTCTCAGAGTAGATTAAAATATCGTCCATAAAAACTAGTACAAATTTTTCTAGGAATTTGTTGAGTGCATTGTTCATCAAGAACATAAAAGTGGCAGGGGCATTGGTTAATCCAAATGGTACTACTACAAATTTGTAGTGACCATATCTCATCCTGAAGGCAGTTTTGTGGATATCTTCACCCTTGATTCGGACTTGATAGTATCTAGATCTCAAGTCAATCTTTGAGAAGATGGAAGCATCTCCCGATTGATCAAACAAGTCATCGATTCTAGGTAAGGGGTACTTGTTATTTATGGTTACATTACTGATTTGTCTATAATCTATGCATAATCATAGTGTACCATCCTTCTTCTTCACAAATAGGACTGATGCTCCCCATGGAGACATGTTGGGATGGATATATTCTTTGTCCATTTTTTCTTTTAGCTATAGTTTAAGCTCGACTAACTCGGGGGTACTAATCCTATAAGGTGTCCTAGACACTGGCACCACTCCTAGTTCAAGTTATATTGAGAAGTCAATGTCCCTTCTCGGAGGTAGACCCAGTACCTCTTTCAGAAACACATCTCTATACTCTATTAGTATGGGGTAGTATTCTAGGCTTGGTCTGTCATCCTTAACTGATTTCAACACCTGTATCTCATATAGAGGACATCCCTAAATGTAATACTTTCTCATTTGAAGAGATGATATTCATCTCACTGAAACAATTTTCTAGATACCTTGAAGGGTTATCTTTCTCCCTTCTTCATTTACACATTCTAAAGTTTTATGGTAACAATCTAGCTTAGTTTTATATGCATCTAGCCATTCCATACCAATCAACAAGTCATATGATCCCATGAGTATCATGTTAAGGGTATCTTGGGTGGAAAATACATCCATAGTGAATTGGAAGGATGGTATGACCTCTGCTACCTTTCTTTTGGTTCCAGTGGCTAACTGTACCAACCATGGCTTGGCATGTTTATGTGGTTGTAATTTACACCTACCAATGCCTTGAGTGGCCACGTAACTCAAATTTGAACCAGGGTCAAGTAAAATAGACATTAGAAGGTTGGCGATCATACCTTCCATCTCCAACATCGAAGATTGGTGGTCGACTTCTTTATTATCCATGGTTGCATAAATTCGTGGTATACTCCTGGCCACGTCGTTGACAGTGGTAGATTCATGGAGATTGTAAATTCTCTTACTGTCCTGTTGTCTGTGAGGGCAGTCCCTTAGTAGATTATCTTATCCACAACCCCAACATTCCAAGGGTTCTTTCTTTGGGTTATCAGTATTTCTTGGGGTTGATACAAGAGGTCTATTTATTCTCTGGGAAGGCAAATTTTGTTGTTGTACACTTCGGGTTGGAAATCTCATCCTTCAATCCTTCTTATAGATTTTAAATCTTGGGGATTTAAATTCCTTTTTCTGGAATCCCGAACTATTCTTCTGCTTCTAGCCTTCACGAGGTTCTGGCCGAAGCCCAAACTGTTCATAACAATATCTTGCCTTTCGGATAATGTTTTCTAGGGTCCTTGGCTCGTCAAACTCAATTATGTTTTGATAGTCCTTAGGTAGCCCACTGATGAATCATTGCACCTTGGCCTTTTATTCTTTTATGTAGGGTACATATCTAAAAAACTCAAGGAATTTGTTGACATATTCCTCTATATTGAGTTTCCCCAGCTTGAGTTCATAGAATTTTTTAGTCTTTTCATCGAAACACTTTTCTGACAGATACTTCTTCCTGAAGTATTTTTCAAACTGTTCCCAAGATAGGTCTTCTTCGTGAATCCCTTTCACATTTTTAAGGTCTTCCCACCAAATGGAAGCCTTTCCATTCAGGTTGAAAGTGGCTACTTAGGGCTTCAAGTTTTCTGAGAAGTCGTGGACTTTGAAATAATTCTTTAGTCCAAGAAGACAGGAATCCACTTCCTCTCCCTTCTTGATCTCACCATTGAAAGAGGGTGGTTTGGGCTTCTTGAATTATTCGATATTATGAATTTTGGAATTCTTTCGTTTCTTCCATTTTCTTCAAGAATGTGAACTAGTTATACTTCTAGAATATCCCTCCAAGTTGCGAGTTTCCTTTCCAGAGGAATTGTTCGATGCTTTTCCCCTATCTCTGGGGTGGACCTTTCTCAAGGTGCTCTTCCTAGTGTGGACACTTAAAAGACCACGTTTCCATATCTCGGGTGGACTTTGAGTCTTCTTTGTATGTCGTCAGTCCATGTGACTGGTGTCAGGTCCATGCTGTAGTTGTCTTTGTATGTCATATAAACTATGCAGAAAGACTATATTCATTTCCATTTGCTTCTATTTCTCTTTTATCAACCTCTCGTTGTCAACCTTGCAGCTTTGTAGTTCGACCATGAGACTCCTCGCGATCTCAACTAGATCCAGAGGTGTATTTACCACCCTCCTTTCTTTAGAATTTTCATCTCTATTGTGGGATCCATCTCCCACTTCGTGGCGTGTCACCATTCTATACATTTACAGTTTCTCATGGTTGATCGTCTTCTTGCATGTAGACAAAACACTTGCTGTTAGCCAACATTATATTCATTCATAACCAACAACTAATTCACATTTCTTAAATACCTACAGACACAACAGTAATGCATACACATAGAATAGTAAGTTGTCATTCTTTCTATAATAAGGGCTTAACCAACCTTTTTAGGAAGGGAATAAGGTAATATGTTGCCTTTTAATGTGCTCTTCCATGATCCCAAACAAGCCGATTGTTGTAACCATGCTCTAATACCAATTTGTAACACCCCCATGCTTTGTGCGAGAACTAAATAAAATTTCTCATTCACAAGCTGGTTAAGCTCTTCGATTTCCTATTGAAATCCCTCGATTTGATCCACAAGCCCTATTGAAACCTTGCCATCATGAAGATTCATAAGGCATGGGCCTCACCTATGCGACCGGAGGTTGTGACTGCATGCCTATAAAAAGGCATTTTGCATTTCAAGACTTTGGGACTTTTGCATGTGAGTCAATCCTTACTCATGTTTCCCCGAATCCCTGACCTCTAGTTTCTCTCCAAGGACAAATCTATGGACATGTGCTATCCCCTCAATTGATGGCTTTGATCGTGTCACAATTTCGTGTATCAGGATAAGGAACATGAGCCAACTCTGACTCTCTGTTCCCTGAAATCCTTATCTCCATTAGCTCCTCCCTTAATCTTCCACCCATATGCCCGATCGCCATGACCTGGGGATTATTCTTTGAACTCATTAGGAATTCACATTTCATGAAGTTGGAACACAACCCAATGCCTATCTTTTGAAAGCCCGATCCTTGAAATCCCAATATCCTCTCGCCCAGATCAATGGTCATGGATCTCCTATGATTTGACAGTTTAGATCAAATCATGAGCTCGGGTCTCGCGAGTTCACAAAACTCTACCCTTTGACTTCTTTCAGTAGCGAGTCAAAAAAGTGATGATCTCTCACCACATGTCTTCTTACAATGGATGGTCAAGGAGGGTCCCGATAGATCCTTGGATCTACAGTCCAAATTTCATCACTACTTGCAAAGACTGAAGGATTTGAGATGTTAACGTCTGTGATCCCTCTCCAAACCTAATGGTCATGATAGAACTCAAAGCCTTCCCAAAGGATCTCGTCCATTCGTCTCCCAAATGAAAGGATATTCTCTTTCATTATTTGGACTCGCTATCCTTTCTGAACTTGGGCAATGAAATTCAACCTCTCAGACATTGAATCTTTTGCAACTCCGAAACCTTTGGAAACTAACTCCCTCTTGCACAGGGTTCCCATACCCAGGTTACCTGAACCTTAAGTTGATTCTTGGAAAAATTATTCATAGTCTTAGTCGGGTTTCTATATAAGGGCTCAGGTGCATTTCAAAGTCCCTAGGCTACTGACTTGAATGAAGTGCCTTCCTAACTCACCAAGTTAGGAGCTATGACACCGAGCAAAGGTAAACTTGTGGGTTTACCATAGTGGTAGCCATACCAAGGAGGTTACTCTGACTCTGAGATATGATGCAATTCCCTGGGGAAGGTGCTTTCATGAGATTAAATTAGAACATCACGAGAATCAAGAAGATGTGATGATTCTCAGTGGAACGAAATTTTGCTCTAGACTTAATCATTTTATACAAAAACCAACTATGGCATATAAGTATACACATGCATCTATTACTTCCAATCTAAAACACTAGGAACTCATTCCACACAAAAACCATTTATGGGTGTATAAACATGAGGATGTATCCATGATATTCAATTCAAAATATAAAGCATAAAACACTTATCAGAACCATAAGGCATTGTGTGACTGCTGAGAGGGGTGATCGTTTCCACCCAACCATAGGCTCACTCGCTCTCAATGGATTTATCACTCGCCACCTCCGATATTGGGCCATGATGCTTTGATATTCAATCTCTTACTTACAACTCAATGAAAGTTAGGGATGAAGGTTACTCTCCTTCTCCCTATACAGAAATAGACGAGGACAAAGCTTACTCTCCTTCCCCTGACTCAATCTCTCTTCTCTGCGATCACAACTCACTTTCTTCTCTCAATCCTTCCTTGGACCTGAGATTTTTCTACTCTTGTCTCTATATTCTTCGTCGGTCCTCTCTGCCCACACCAGACTTCCTTTCTTTCTTTCGTTAGCAAGATTGTGTGTGGCTCAAATTCCTAGTCCGTGGTCAGGTCTGAAAGCCTTACAGATGGGCGATCTACCCCATCCCCTCATTAAATATTGAGGAGGTATTCCCACCTACCATTCTGACTGTAATTCATTTCAAATCAGAGGGTTGTTCTGATCTTGAGCAATTAAAACCAGCATACTACTAGCTCGGTGGAAGTTTACGCAACTGCTCCAGGCCCCTTCCACCACCTTTTCATTAGTAATCGTGGTATATTTTAGAACATCCCCTTGCCAGTAGTCATGCAACACATATTCAAAAGAAATTTACATTCATCAACCTTTTATACAAAGGTCCATCAAATCAAGCATTCACACTGTTGAGTTTTCCATAGTTCCCTAGCCAATATAGTTATATTTACAGACTGGGGGAAACAGGGTGTTACACAAGTCCTATACCAAACCGTGAATCAACCATGTACCTCAACAATATACATCAACACATGTACCATACCATGTACCATAACATTCTTCAACCATGCATATCAACCATGTATATCAATTATGTACTTCAACCCTGTATATCAAGACCATACTATATAACAATCATGTACTATACCATGTATCAAATATGCACCACAAAAAGTGTCTCAAGCATATACCATATCACTCTCAATCATGCTATGTACTATATCACAACATCACAAAGTTAATCCTCAAGTATATTCCAATATCAAAAATATGTGCATCTAATAATGAACCATAACAAACATATACCAAGTACCATACATAAGAGTGTTTCTCACTCAACTGACCAACCAACATATACCATATCTAGATATCACAACAACCATTCCAAAAATTCCTCAAGAACTCACCATACCATAAGAAAACGTGATCACTAAAAAAAAGATGTAACCATGCCAGAACTTTTTTAGATGATCTTAACCTATAGAGTGTTGACCTGGGAACTTGGTTCAGACTCTTCAAGAACCTGATAATAACATCTAATCAAGTTTTCATGATTTTTTTTCAAATGTACATTGCTTCCTCTTATACATCCTTCATATGTACAAACTTTCCTCTACTACAATCCACATATTTACACACCTTTCTCCACTACAGTCCGTGTACACCTCAGTAACTAGGATTTTCTCAAATTTTTCAACTCTGAAATTTTTGGCCCTTTACATTTTCACCACCTTAGAAAACTGTTGCGACATTCAACCTCAGATTCACTTATTCATTTCCAATAGAAAAATAAACTACTACAAAATTACTAGACCATAGCAAATTCACAAGATATATATTCAATGTAAGTGTGTGTGAATGTACCAATCAATGAATCCATGAGGTGTATTTATACAAATTCTAGGTAACTCCCCTCCTTACTTTAGGTCTTCTAGGGTTTTCTTGTTACAACAAATTTACCCCTTTCACTAGTTGACTAGGGATTCTTAACCACACCTCATGGATTCCAACATTACAAACCCATATATCCCTAACCATGAGTAACCACATGGTGTTATAAAAATAGGATCCCAGAGAACTAAAATAAAACAAATGTAGAAATAAAAGAAAAAATATACATAATAAAATAGAGACATGGATATACGTGGTTAACCCAGTGTGGGCTATGTCCACCAGAGAAATTGTCAGGTACCTCCTTTTATTATCCAAGAAAATGAAGGGATACAACCTAGAACACACCCACTATAACTTCATCTTCTTTCTCTCATAGTATCATCTCTCATAGTACAATATTCACAATGATACACACTCGCAATACAATTCCCTCATAAAAGAGGGTTTCCTTATATTGAAAAAAAACCCTTACATAATTTCTATTTTCATATATGCAAACTTATAATGAACGGTCCTGATTTACTATGAAATTACAATATACATTTGCAAGGAAATTTTTCATTTAGGGGCTTTTCCCCCAAACCCTGTAGGTGGGTAGAGCCCCCCATGCAACCTCCCCATATGGAGGGGTGTACAGTATTCATGGGGTATAAACATGGCTAAAAAATACCTATGCATCAGGAAGATAATCAGGCTCTATAACCAATATGTGGCATTCCAAATCACCGAAAAATGACACAATGGGTACTATCCATCTATGAGGGTATTTCTTGTATTTACATTGTCCTTCATGTCCATATTCCCCAATCAACGTCTGGTCTAATAACCACACCTCCTACGCTACATGTAGATTACATCAAATGTACCCAACTAACTTATTATCAATCTTGATCACATATGATAACCAATTTTCCAACGATCATGTCCACCTACCTAGGGATTTTAGACTTCTCCAAGGGTTGACATCAATCTATAAGGATTGAAATCAATATCCAATATCTCTCTCCAATGGTTGAAATCAATCTACAAGGGTTGACATCAATATCCAATATCACTCTCCAAGAGTTGACATCAATGAAAATCAATTGTACCAACCAACTGTCCAACAATATCCCCCTTTGGCATTGATGGAAACACTTAGGCATGGAATCACTCATGCTCATGATCCCCCTGTGATCATCGCTCCTCATCAATGTTTCTATCTCTCCTGGTTTGACATCAATGGAAAAGAATATCTCTCCTTAGGGCTTCTACCCATGTCTTCATGCCTCAGTTCTTTCTCCTCACATGTGTTTCTATGGATTACTCTTTATCTCCCTCTTTGACCAAAGGTTAAATCCCCCTCTTGATATGTATACTCCTGACACTGTACCTATTCTAACCAATAATGGGAAAAATAATAACTCCCCCTATGGGTATGTCTCCCCACGTCAACATCCTATTGATCTTCCTTTTCATATCTCTTCCTTTGACAAATTGAATTTTCTTTCACATGTTGTGTAGATTAATGTAGGGATACTTGTGACATGTTTCATTTCCTATCTTCTAGTACTGCTTATTGTCCATTGGTGCTTCCTCTTGAAATTTATTGACACATATAAAAAGCATTCAAAATTTGATTTCTTCTTGTACTTGTCATGTTCACTTGACCATAATTTTCAATAATTTATTTATGATGATATAACTTCTTCCAATGATTTCTCTTTCCCTGTTTTGTTGTTTCTTTCAATGCTTGTCTTTATGTGACCAAATTATTCCATCTAATTTCACCGATTCCAATTGTAAATATGTTTCTATGCATATGACCTGTGTTTCATGTGCTTTCTAAGCATCTCACAAATCCATCTCTTTCCATATTGATATAACCCTAATTTCCACCAAACATACTTACCTGGCATCAGACCATCCCATAAGACTTCTTTGCCATGCCAGTACTGAACAATTCTTCTTAAAAACACCCTTTTTAAAGGCCCACGTGCCCTAATCCACTACTACATGAGTGTACACACTAGCTACCTCACTACAACCCATGTGTACCTACAAAAGCACGAAAAAAGGAAAGTTGTTGACGGAACACACAGCTTTGGGTAAGTTAACTAAACCTTTTGGCCATGCATGGTCAGTCATTTGACCAAATACCTAGGTCCTTCTAGCCTATAAAAGAAGGGGTGAGGGTCCTATTTGAAAGGAGGAAAATCATAGTAAAGAGACTATACCCAACTGAGCATTCCCCTTGTCCCAACCTTTAGCCATCCTTGTGCAAAGATAAGTATAAAGCAAAGTAGTTGGAGGACAGTTGAAGAGGAGCCGAGGACCATTGCTGACCACATATTGTAAGTTTACTCTTGTGAAGATTAATAAAAAAGGAATACTTTTTCCATCCCACCATATCATGTGTTGAAGTTGAATATTTATTTTATGATATTGTCACAACTAACCCAACAATTAGTATATGAAATGCATGTTCACATCTTTTTGCTTGTTCATGTGTGAATGCAGGTCAGCTTTGGGAGGAGGCTTGCAATCAAAGAGAGAGTGAAATAAAAGGGATCAAAATCAAACGAAGGACTCAAGGTAGAGTTACCGAATCTTGTTTTCACCTTTGTATTACATGAATGTCGGGTTTTGTGTCGGTAGAATAGAAAAGAGTAGAGGCCTTTGAAATGGTCATTTTTTGCATGCATGATTAGAGCCCTTAAATGCTAAGTCCATAGGAGGGATTCCCACCCACAACAGAATTGGCGACCATACTGGGGATCTCTAGGGTTTTCTGGGAGTCCTTTTTTGGGTATTTTTTTTAAATTTGTTTCATTACTTGTTTTTTAGAGTTTCTACAAAAGTCTGAGATAGCAGGGATTCTAGTCTTCCATACCAGTTCTTCCTGCTTACTTTGCTTAGCTGCATTTTCCTTTATGGGAAGTCACAGAAGTACACACACCGTGTATAAGTCTTGCATGTGTGTACACATGCCCAACCTTCACACAACCCGCATGTACATGCTAGATGATGAAGTAACAATAGCGTGGCTAGGTTCAGAATTTTTTTATTAAAGAGGTAGTCATCCTCTTCCCTGTCAGAAGTCATCCTTCTCAGGGGTTTTCTGAAACTCATTCTAGTATCTGTTTTTGTAGTTTGTAGCTTAGGTACCATCTTAGATTGTTTTTGTTCTATGAAATTTTCCTTGAATTATTTTTTATTTTCAGACAAAGTAAGTTTCTGAGTGTTCAAGAGATTCTGGTTTTCAATACTAGTAGTGGTTGTCAGTGCTTGATTGGTTGTCTTTTCATTTTTTTAAGAGTTGCAGAGATAAATGTGCCCTGCATAAGGTCTACATGCACTCTGACCTTACAGAGTGTGCATGGACACACTATTTGTTGAACTGTTAGCAACGTGCCTATTGAGAAAAAAATTGTTTAAGGAGAGGCAGTCATCCTTTTCCTTGTCAAGGGTTATACCTCTTAGGGTTCTTGGTCTCCATTATAGCAGTGAAAAACTTAGGTCTGATCACACCAATAACTTTCTTTTTCATTAAAAAGTTTTCCTAATTTTTTTTTACTTTCATAGGTTTTTTAGACAAGTATGAGAGTCTGCTTTCATTAGTTTGTGTGTTATTATTAGTAACTCTTTGCGATCTGCACTTAGTCCATAAGTTTTATTGGTCTTTACTTGTCGTTATTTTTCCTTTTTTCTTTGGCAACATTAAATAAAAAAAAATTATTTTATTTCTTGGTTTGGTTAAGTAGTTGTTGGTTTTCATTAATAACCAGAAAAAGTTTTGCTTTCATAAGTTCTTGTTGTTTACATAGGAAAATAAGTAGCTCGTAGTCGAGCGAAATTCTATTTTGAGTTTGCTATTCAAAGATCTTAGAAAAATATTTTAGTTTGAAAAGTTGATTAAGAATTGTGTCAAGAAGAAGTTATTTTGTTTCCAGGTTTCCTTTTATCTTTTCTTTCATCTCTCACAACATCATTAGTTTCACTTTCATAACCTTTGACTTAAGATAATCCATATAAAAATTAATGATTAATTAAAATCAACTAAACTTTATGTTTGTAGGGTCCATCAATTAGTCTAGGCTAGAGCCCTGATTTAGGTTGGAGAGGAAACTCTTCAAGGCTACAAAACATACATAAGAGTCTGTGATAGGGAGTGTTAAAGTCCAGTATCATGAAATTTATCCAGGACCCCCGTCTAACACATGGGCTAAACATGAGGTCACGTGGGGAAAGGTAGTGGAGATAACCCCTCCAATGCTTGACCAAGTGTAGTGGGGAACACATATAGAGGGATTGTCTTGGGATTTCGTCGATTGCATTTTCCACGGAGCTTCTTGGGTCTCAAATCCATTCGAGGTCCTTAGTTGTCTTCTAGACCACTTTGTTT
>JASDQU010349521.1:0-12254 GCA_032191745.1 Picea mariana
GTATGGTGTTTCCCTACCTCAAGGGTTTGATATAATAAAGTTGTGTTTTTCTATATTTTTCTTGTATATCTGTTGTGGTGCTTCTGTATTCAGTCTTTGGTTCTTAACACGTAAGGCCCTGTCTTACTCTTACTAGAGTTGGATAAAATTATGAGAATGCATGGATAATAGAGATATATATTCTTTATCACTAGCATTGAGGGGAATTCCCTTTTTTTCAGAATGTCCAAAATACCACAATTGAGGAAAAAGAAACGAGGCTAGGACTCATGTTGTGAAAGTAGATGAAGCATCAATTGTGGGAGAGAATCATGTCATAATTCAACATGAGAAGGAAGATATTATGTACTTTAGGAGGGTGTTGTGTTGATTAATTGTGTTGGTTTTCATTGATGCAAACCCTTGAAGCAAGTTCGATAGCAAATTCTGGTAGCCCCAGAAGTGTGGATAAGGAAACCATGTTTGTCTGAGGAAGAATGTAATGAAGATCAATGGATTTCTAGGAAAGACTATCATAGATGGATAGTACATGTTGTGTCATTTCCAGTGATATATGGTACATCACGTAGTTCCTCACGGTTGAGGAGATATAGCTTAGAGAAGTTAGAGAACCCTCATGAGTTATCTAGAAGCCTTTAGAAGGTCAAAAAGTCAATTATTCTAGAAGCTCCTAGAAGAAGTTTACTAGTCAAAGTGATTGCAACTAGGAGTTAATCATGGGTAAAGTTGTTGCAATAAGAAAATAATTAAAAATAAATTAGTTGCAACAAGAAGTGGCGAGTTTACTAATTGAGGATAAAGTAGTTGCAAATGGGTAAAGTAGTTGAAAGTGGGTTATCCCTAAAAGAGGGAAGTTGGGTAAAACAGTTAGAAAATGACCCCTAAACAAAGCTACTTGGAGAGTATAAATAAGAGAGAAACGGTCTCCCATTAGCACCTAGTTGAGCACATTGACTGTCTCTTTTGTGAAATGTTATGGGCATGTATCATTGAAAAATATAAAGTAGTGAGTCTAAAACAACGACGTTCAACAAAGAGAGAATTTGTAGGAGTCGAAGGGTCGAGACTGTGGTTACTGAATTAGGGTTTTACTGAATACATACATAGGTTGCATAACTAGAAGGACATGGATATCCGAGGGCCACAATGTGACAAAGCGCAGACACCCATAAGTTTACTGAAGACATAGCGTAGATCTGTTGCCAAAGCTAAAGAAAAGGAAGATCAGATCTATCATCAATGACAAGTTGCAGAGTCGAGAAGATGCTACAGGAAGGTATAAACATGAGAAGGTACATCAGAGCTATCTACAATAACAAAAGGTATGTTATATGCTTGTCTTAAGTAGGTATTTGGTGAATGCTTGGTGTATGGCCATGGGAGATTAATATTTTTTCTTTGAGGGACTATTGGTTGAATGTTATATTCTGTATAAGACGGATATACAAAAATACATTGCTACTATATTGGATGGTTGTTGTTGGGACACTTCATTGGGAATCTTGTTAAGATATATATTGTGTTATTTGGAGCATGTTTGAGGGTTTATGGTTGAAACATATTTCTATCAGCACAGGTTGTGATTACATAACAGTAAGGGTTTGATGTATGGTTAATTTGAGGGTTTCCTATATGACACATGATCAGTGAGACATAATTATGATCCTAGTACATGGTTTGTGCTAGACCTATTTGAGTCATTGATATGAGTTATATGGCATCATATCTGGTTGGTTGATAGATTACAATGACAAGTTATCAGTATAAGGTTTTACAGTAACAGTTTGAAAGAAACAAAGACAATGACAATGAAACTAGGGAAGGTTTTGTAGTAGTCTGTGAGTTGCATAGAAGAGATCCGCATACATCTGCGAGTTGCAGTAAAGAGAGCTACAAATATTTGCGTGTTGCAAAACAGATAGGTTGCAGATCTGTAGAAAATATTTAAATAAGGTTGGTATAGGTTGTGACAAGATTTCAGTGACACTTCTGACAGTGACGGAGTTGATTTACTGACAGTGACAGGTAGTTTTCATTTGGAATTTATATTCCAGGTTGGTTGTAAGGGGCAAGGATAGGTGGTTGTAGCCGAAGAACATATGGGGTTGTAGCGTCGTTCTGGTTGGAGCCAATGAATTTGGGAATTTGAGCTTCCCTTATGTTGTAGCCTGAGAATATAAGGGGTTGGAGCCTCCTTCCAGTTGCAGCTAGAGAACAACTAAAGTTGGTGCTTCCAATGAATGTACTTCTTAAATACATATAAGAAAAAACAATTGGTGGTTTTCTCTAGCATTGGGTTTCCACATAAAAATATTGGTGTACTGTGTATGCGTATTATTTCTCATTGTTAATGGTTTATTTATTTTGCACTTACTGAATGATATTGGTAAATTGATCATAAAGTTAACAACACTTATACACACTTTGGTTAAAAAGGATTTAAAAGCACTATTACTGATTCACCTGTTGAAATATTGTAACTTCGAAGAACATTCTAATTATATTTGAGTTATTATTTTATAGATCAAATCTTCTTTTGCAGATTGATCAAGTCGGGTCTCGTATAAGATCAAATCGACTTTTGTGGATTGGTCAAACTGTATTTATATGGTGGCATTTGTAAAGTCGGCCTTTAGTAATTGTAAATTGGTTTTAGCCACTTCTAGGAGAAGTCGGCTCCACCAAGTGGATAATGTAATATGTGAAGTGGTGCCACTACAAACATGTGGAATGGTCTTAGGTAGCCCTTATTTATATGATTACAAAGAAATCTTCTACAGGGAACATAATCAATATCACTTGTTTAAAAAGGGAACTGAATATGTCATACATGCTCATCACATAAAATAAAATCAATCTCTTCTAACAATGGAACAATTAAAGAAGGAAACTTATGCAAGAAATACACCTATAATTGTGTCAAGTAAAGCATTTGATCTTAAGAATGAACATGATATGGTTGTAGGATGGGAGTTCAATCATACTTTGCTTCAAGATAAGTTAATGTCATGCAAGCCCATCAAACATATTGGTTCAATTTTATTCATATTTCTGATGTTATCGTTACTAATGTTTTCTACATGGTTGGTAGTGGATTTAGTAAGATGTGAACGAGTTCAAATGGCTAACAATATTCTTTCAGTTATCATGGTTACTATGCAATTGACTATGATGCGACAACTGCATAAGAAAAAGTTTAAAGACAAAGAACAAGTGGGAAGGCCTATCCTGCACTTGATGACTGGTCAATACCCTTTTGGAGGACCAAAAGGTATTAGTGGTGAGGAATAATCCAAAATGGATCCAGAAAGGCCTAAAACTCAAATTTCTCGGAACCAGATGAAAACAATGCCATTGCATAGGGGTCGTTGTGCTGATTCTGACCATATATTGTTTTTCGAAAATGGACACCGTATGCAGAAGTTATCGCGATCTGAATATCAGGTCAAACAGACAAAAAAGTCAAAGCCAACATGTCAAAGGCAATGATGACATCAACCGTACGTGGCGATGATGTCAACATGACATGATGATGATGTGGCAGCACTAGGAGCTGACACGAGGCAGGTGTTTTTAGCATTTTCGGTGCTGACGTGGACTGCACAAACTGACATGTGGCAGTGCGTACAGTGATGTGGCAACACGTACATATGACACATGGCAGTCCATACGATGACTGTGTAGGCTGACGTGGCACAAGCCAATGGCGAGGTGACACATGGACCAATGAGGAGGCATTGCATGGCACCTTCTTGAAGGCCAAATCTAGCGGAGTCCTCCAAATCTTGCGGTTCCACCAAATCTGGCGGAGATCCTCCAAATCTGGCGAAATATCGCTAAATCTGGATAACTGTTGCTAAATCTGGCAGAGTTTGGCTTATGTAGTCGGACATAGAAATCGATAAAAATTAGTTTTTGGCACGCAAATTAAGGCTGTACGGATTGTAAATATTTGACAGGGCATAGCATTGGGATTCATGCCGAGGGGAGGCCCCGCGGGACTGTTTAGAAGCAGGTCGACTTTATACTCAAAAGTTGCAGAATTTCGAGGGGAGTTCGAATATGGATTGTGTTTTTGCATCTGAGTAGCTGAACATAAAAGTGCATCCAGATCCCGAGATGTTGATACAAGCATAGTCGACTTTATACTTAAAAGTATCAAAATTTCTTGTTCCAGCCAATGGTGATGTCTGTTTCTATCCAGAAGTTGCAGATATGAAAGGTGGTTTCATGATATGTTATGTAATCTTTTCTTTTGTATTCTTAAAGCATTGAATATTAATAGAAAGCCTTCCCCACTAAGACAAAGGCCCAGAGACACAGGCAAACTTGTGCTGAACTTTGTTATCAATCTTGGTGTTATGGTTTTGTTGTTTTTACTTCTTATATGGCTGCAACATTCATTCATTAATCTTCTTCTCTTAATTCCTAAATGGTAAATCAACTCATGCATAAAATTAACCAAAGTCTTTGAAATATCAATTACGGATCATATATACAGGAGACAAATGATACAATTGTAATGAAAGGATGCAATGAAGGGTTCTAGCCGACATACAAATATAATATTAGAAATGTAATAATTCAATATCTAAGGATTAATAAGAGGTTTTATACATAACATGGGGCTTTGTCTAGGGATTACCATACTTTAGCTCAACGTGATACCTTATTCTAATCATCCCTTCGTAAATGCTAGGAGGAAGGTTTGGATTCATACATTTTTCCTTCGAGGTCCTATGCCCTATATTTAATCCCGCAAGGTCCATTTTGCTTGCTTGGTCGTAAGGCCCTGTCTTACCCTTACTAGAGTAGGATAACATTATGAGCATGCATGGATAATAAAGATAGATATTCTTTATCACTAGCATTGAGGGGAATTTCCTTTTTTTTCAGAATGTCCAAAATACCACAATTGAGGAAAAATAAATGAGGCTAGGACTCATGTTGTGAAAGTAGATGAAGCATCAATTTTGGGAGAGAATAATGTCATAATTCAACATGAGAAGGAATATATTATGTACTTTAGGAGGGTGTTATGTTGATTAATTGTGTTGGTTTTCAATGATATAAGCCCTTGAAGCAAGTCCGATAATAAATTTCGGTAGCCCTAGAAGTGTGGATAAGGAAACCATGTTTGTCTTAGGAAGAATGTAATGAAGATCAATGGATTTGCACGAAAGACTATCATAGATGGATAGTACATGTTGTGTCATTTTCGGTGATAAATGGTACGTCACGTAGTTCCTCACGGTTGAGGAGATATGGCTTAGAGAAGTTAGAGAACCCTCATGAGTTATCTAGAAGCCTCTAGATGATCAAAAAGTCAATTATTCTAGAAGCTCCTAGAAGAAGTTTACTATTCAAAGTGGTTGCAACTAGGAGTTAATCATGGGTAAATTTGTTGCAATAAGAAAATAATTAAAAATAAATTAGTTGCAACAAGAAGTGGCGAGTTTACTAATTGTGAATAAAGTAGTTGCAAATGGGTAAAGTAGTTGAAAGTGGGTTATCCCTAAAAGAGGGAAGTTGGGTAAAACAGTTAGAAAATGACCCCTCAAGGAAGCTACTTGGAGAGTATAAATAAGAGAGAAACGGTCTCCCATTAGCACTTAATTGAGCACATTGAATGTCTCTTTTGTGAAATGTTATGGGCATGTATCATTGAAAAATATAAAGTAGTGAGTCTAAAGCAGCGACGTTCAACAAAGAGAGAAGTTGTAGGAGTCGAAGGGTCAAGACTGTGGTTACTTAACTAGGGTTTTACTGAATACATACGTAGGTTGCAGAACTAGAAGGATGTGGATATCTGCGGGCCACTATGGGACAAATCCCAGACACCCATGGGTTTCCTGAAGATAGAGCGCAGATCTGTTGCCAATGCTAAAGAAAAGGAAGATCAGATCTATCATCAATGACAAGTTGTAGAGCTGAGAAGATGCTACAGGAAGGTCTAAACATGAGAAGGTACATCAGAGCTATCGACAGTAACAAAAGGTACGTTATATGCTTGTCTTAAATAGGTATTTGGTGAATGCTTGGTGTATGGCCATGGGAGATTAAGATTTTTCCCTTGAGGGAATATTGGTTGAATGGTGTATTCTATATAAGACATATATACAAAGATACATTGCTACTGTATTGGATGGTTGTTGTTGGGACACTTCATTGGGCATCTTGTTAAGATATATATTGTGTTATTTGGAGCATGTTTAAGGGTTTATGGCTGAAACATATTTCTATCAGCACATGTTATGATTACATAACACTAAGGGTTTGATGTATGGTTAATTTGAGGGTTTCCTATATGACACATGATCAATGAGACATACTTATGATCCTAGTACATGGTTTGTGCTAGACATATTTGAGTCATTGATATCAATTATATGACATCATATTTGGTTGGTTGATAGATTACAATGACAAGTTATCAGTATAAGGTTTTACAGTAACAGTTTGACAGAAACAGAGATAGTGACAGTGAAACTAGAGAAGGTTTTGTATTAGTCCGCGAGATTCATAGAAGAGAGCCACAGACATCCGCGAGTTGCAGTAAAGAGAACTACATATATATGTGTGTTGCAAAACATATAGGTCACAGATCTGTAGAAAATATTTGAAGAAGGTTGGTATAGGTTGTGACAGGATTTCAGTGACACTTGTGACAGTGACATATTTGATTTGGTGATAGTGACAAGTTGTTTTCATTTGACATTTATATTTCAGGTTAGTTGGAAGGGGCAATGATAGGTGGTTGTAGCCACCTTCTGGTTGTAGCCAAAGAACATATGGGGCTGTAGCATCCTTCTGGTTGGAGCTAATGAATTTGGGAGTTTGAGCTTCCCTTAGGTTGTAGCCCGAGAATATAAGGGGTTGGAGCCTCCTTCTAGTTGCAACTAGAGAACAAAGGAAGTTGGTGCTTCCAATGAATGTACTTCTTAAATACATATAAGAAAAAACATTTGGTGGTTTTCTCCAGCATTGGGTTTCCACATAAAAATATTGGTGTACTGTGTATGCGTATGATTTCTCATTGTTAATGGTTTATTTATTCTGCACTTACATAATGATATTGGTAAATTGATCATAAATTTAACAACACTTATATACACTTTGGTTAAAAATGATTTAAAATCACTATTACTAATTCACCTGTTGAAATATTGTAAATTTGAAGAATATTCTAATTATATTTGAGTTATTATTGTATAGATCAAATCTTCTTTTGAAGATTGTCAAGACGGGTCTTGTATAAGATCAAATCCACTTTTGTGGATTCGTCAAACTTTATTTGTATGGTGGAAATTTTAAGGTCGACCCTTAGTAATTGTAAATTGGTTTTAGCCACTTCTAGGAGAAGTCAGCTCTGTCGATTAAGGTTGGTTGTCATTGATGTCAACCCTTGAAGAAATCCCCGTAGCACAAAGGTTGGGTAATGGACCCAATATTGTTTGATGTAAATATGAATCGTTATTTTCTTGTCATGGTTGATAATAAGTAGAAATGGATGAACTCCAAAGTGGTCCCCTTATGGTGAAATCCCTCACAGGAAGACGCTTTGCGGATTGAGTTATCCTAGAAATATGGTTATAGAACCCATGATTATTTGTGGAATAATGAGTTGAACGCCAGTGAATTTGTAAATGAAACTATCCTATATGGATAGTGCTTGTCATGCCATTTTCGGTGGTATGTGGAACGCCACATAACTCCTCACGGTTAGAGAGTTATGACCATGAGAAGTTGGAGAACGCAGGTTTGGGTAATAGACCCAAGTTTGTTTGATGGATAATGGTATGAGTTTTGATATATTTTAAGGTAATACTATTTTATATGGATAGTACATTTAATTCCATTTCTGGTGGTATGTGGAACATCACATAACTCCTCACGGTTTGAGAGTTATGGCCTTACGAAGTTGGAGGACCCTCATATGTCATCTAGAAGCCCCAAAAGGTCAAAGTAGTCAAAGTGGTTTAAGAGATTTTAAAAGGTAAATAATAAAGTGAANAAAATAAATTAATTCAATAATAAATTTAATGGAGAAATTAGAAGTGGGTTAACCCTAAAATAAGGAAAGTGGGCAAAGGGACCTAGAAGATATTTTTAAGGAAGCTACTTGGAGAGTATAAATAAGAGGCAAGGCTCTATAATTTAAGACACACTTAAGCATATTGAATACCTATAGGTTTCTGAGGTAACCAAAGGATATCTAAGCCGAATTTCTAAGGAAAGTGAAGAAAAAAAGGCCGGAATTCAAGGAAGAATAAATTCTTTTGATGATGCTTTCTAAGGTATGGTTTTTTCAGGTCATCTCACCATTTTCGCAATAAATTTTTTGATAGAATGATTCAAACCATGAAATTTCTATGCCATTGAGGAAACATATCCAAGTATTGGTGGTAAAAAATTCAGCTTGTGGGTCATTGCATTTTTGGAGTTACACTCTGTGGAAAATAGGGTTTGTGGCTAGTCCTGAAACTAGTCAAAAACAAGTGTTTCGGGTAAAAACATCATAAATTATTCATAACAGATGAAAATTTAATAAGACCAAATGTATTGGTTATAGTATAGTCTTTAGTATTCTGTATAACAATTTCAGATCAATTAAACAAATATTCCATGCGGGGCACGCTCTACAAGGTCGCTCTCTAGAATAATCTAGAATTCAACAAGGTGTGCCATTTTTACCATAAATTCATTTATGAGAGGTTCCAAGTAGTGAAACCTGGAGGAATTGCATAAAACACACTGAAGAACATTTTGTATCAGTTTCAAATATTTTTTCATTACAGGTACAAAGTTATGATTATTTCAAGCTAGGGTTGTTGAGTAATCCAAAACTAGTCTTGTGAGACTAAAGAAACATTTGATGAAAATGTTAGTCCCTTGTTGTTAAATTTAAGGAAGTTTTGAAGGTATGTGATCATATAAACTAGGTATATTTTAGAGTTACAAATCATATTTGGATGATGAAATTGATGAGGGATTTTGGTTGAGGTACAGGTTGGGTACATGGTTGAGACAAGTAGTTGATGAGTTGGGACATACATGAGGTGTATAGTTGATGATTTTGGTACATATTGATGAGTACTTGACACATGATTAGTACATACTTGGTACATGGTTGGTTGCACTTGTTTATGGTACAGGTTGATTACAGATTGTTTGGTATAGGTTGGTGCATGGTTGATGCACTTGTTTATGGTACAGGTTGATTACAGGTTGAGGTACAGGTTGATGCATGGTTCAGGTTTATTGGTACATGTTTACTATATCTCATAGTGATAGTGTGAAAATGGTTCCATCATTCTACTTCTACTTCAGGGTGGTTGGACGGGGCAAGGAAAGGTGGTTGTAGCCACCTTCCGATTGTAGCCGGAGAACATAGGGGGTTGTAGCCTCCTTCTGGTTGTAGCCAGAGAATTGGGGANTAATTTGGTGCTTCCAATGAATGTAATTCTTCAAGACATATAAGATAAAGCATTTTGTGGTTTTCTCCCGATTTGGGTTTCTATGTAAAACACTAGTGTACTGTGTATGTGTGTGATTGTTCATTTCTTATTGCTCATTATTGGATAATAATTCTACATTGTTATAACACTTGGATTATTTGGAGAAAAAAGATTATAATTATGCTATTACTAATTCACCCCCCCTCTCAGTAATCCAACAATTGGTTTCAGAGAAAGTTCCTTCAGAAATCAGTTTAACCACTTAAAGGTAGATCATGGAGAGTACCAACTCATATAAAAATGGAATACCACATTTTGATGGACAAAAGTATGCTTTTTGGAGCATACGAGTGAAGACATATATACAAGAACAAGGGTTTGAAATTTGACAATCAATTGTAGATGGATACATAGTACCAACAATTCTACCAACAAATGACAAAGAAGTGAAACTTGGTTAGAATAATTCCAAAGCTACAACTAAAAATGAAGGAAGATGATAATATTGTAGCCTACTTCTTAAGAGTTGACGAAATAGTGAATGTAATCATAGGATTGGGAGAAGAAATCGAATAATCTGTAATTGTTCAAAACGTACTAAGATCTCTTCCTATGAGATTCAACTTTAAGATATCATCACTAGAAGAAAGATCAGATCTGAACTCAATAAGAATGGGCGAACTGCATGGAATCTTCACAACATATGAAATGAGAACTGAACAGGAAAATCCAGATGTAAAAGAAACAACCTTCAAAGTATCCAAAAGATCAAAGCAAAAGAAAAAGGAACAAGAAGAATATAGCAGCAACAACGATGTCTCGGAAGATGATGAAGAAGTGGCCAACTTCGTCAAAAGACTAAACAAGGGAACCAATGGTAGGTATATAGGTAAGCTTACTTTAATTTGTTTTAATTGTGATGGTATTGGTCATTTTGATAACAAATGTTCTCATAAGAAAAAAATAAATGATAAAGGCTACTCAAAAGGAAAACACACATATAAAGGCAAAAGAACTACAAATAAAGATTTCAAGAAAATCTTATGCATCAAAGAAGACATCTCATCATCAGATGAATATGAAATCAGTGACAGTGAGACAAGAAGATTTTTATTCATGGCAGTAAAATATTCTGACAAAGAAGACTCCGAAGAAGAATATGAAGAAGACGAAGAAGGATATGAAGAAGTCGAAGACGAAATTGAAGAGGTAGAAGTTGAATATCGAGAAGAATTAATGTGTGCCATAGAAGTTATCAGAAGAGAAAAGAAGAAAAATAAGAAACTACAAGCAAAACTAGACAAGAAAAATGACACTCGAAAACTAGAACAAATGATCACAAGATTTAAGGTTCAAATAGAAGAAGATAAAAGAATTGAAGAAGCACTCAAAGAACAACTAGAAGAAAAGGACAAGATCATTGGAAACTTGGAAGCAGAGATTGTCACAGTAAGAAAGGATATTCAAAAGAAAAATATGTAGAATAACTCAAAAGTTCCAGATGACATTATCAACAGTAAAACATCTCATCTTGACAAGTCTAGACTTGGATACAATCTGAAAGAAAAGGGATAAATCTCCAAAACAACAGAGCAAGAAAAAAATCCAAAAATATATGCAGAAAAAATCAAAGGGGATAGGAAGATGTGCAAGGAAGATTACAGGGACACTCCTCCATCGAGAAGATTCAGATTTCAGAATCAACAACAGACAAATAGGCCTCAAGAAGAAGAAGGATTCATAAGAGCACCTTCCTTCAGAAGATCCTCAACTCCCAGATATCAAACTATATATATTTTTTTTATGTTATGCATGTAATCATTTTGAACATAAAGCTGTGAATTGCAGATCTAACAATAGGAACAATAACAACTTTGAGAGTCATACAAAAAGGGGTTACTTAAGAAGACCTAGTGAAACAAAAAGAAGAAGTTACAACAGGTTTGAATCTTTGAGCATTGAAGTGGAATGTTACAAATGTAACAATTTCATACAAAAATTGTAGAATGACAGTCCCTCCTAAAAAACCTCAACAGAATAACAACAGTCATAGACATGAACCTCATAAAATGACATGGATAAGAAAGCAAGATCAATATAGCAATGAAGAATGCACAATCACTCTACAAGCTAAGTAGAAGAAACACGGTTGGTATGTTGACATTGGGTGTTCAAAACACATGACAGGTGATAGAGAAAAATTTCTTACATTGTGAAAGGAAAGAAATGGATCAGTCTCCTTCGGAAATGATAATTCAGCTAAAATCATTGGAGAAGGCACAACCCGAATTGGGAACAAGAATAAAAAGGAACAAAATTTTCTACTCGTAGAAGATATGAAACATAATATTCTAAGTGTGAGTCAAATGTGTGGCCAAGGTCATAAAGTTACTTTTGATTTACAAAAGTGTGAGATAAGAAGAGAAGGTTCAAGGAAATTGGTCGGTACAGATGCAAGAACTTCAAACAAAATATATGTGTTAAGTGAAATTGGAAATGAAAAGTGTTGTCTAGTAAAGGAAGATGAAAGTTGGCTATGGCACATAAGAATGGGTCACATGCAGTTTGATAACATTGTCAAAGTTAGAAAAAGAGAAGCAGTTAGAGAAATGCCCCAGATCACGAAACCAACCAACACTTTATGAAAGCATTGTCAATAAGGAAAGCAAACAAAGACCAGGTTCAAATCAGAGGAATATTCAACAACAAGACCACTGGAAATTGTGCATATTGATCTAGTTGGACCAACTACAAAAAAGGGATTAAAAGGTGAGAGATACTTTATGTTATTAGTTG
>JASDQU010349522.1:0-11605 GCA_032191745.1 Picea mariana
CTCCTAAATTCTTGAGTAAAGCTTTGCACATTTTTTCCTTTAGCTTGTCTAAAATTTTTCCAATCCATAGTAGCTTTTTGCATATATGTCAATGGGTAAAACTGTTTTTTAATTGCAAAAATAAAATCATTCCAAGAGGTTAAAATTTTACCATGCTTCTTCATGTCCTCCTGAGTCTTGGATTCCCACCAAATGAGTGTTGCACTATCCAGCTTCCAATGGATCTCTTGTATTATTTTCTCAAAGTGCTAAAAAATGTTTTTTACAATGCTCAAAATGCCAAATAGATGGCTCCAATGGCTCCAGAACATCCAAAAACCCCTAGTTGGGCTTTTTCGGCACCTCGTTTGGCCAAAAATTGAAGAAGATAGGCTTCCTGGAAGTCCCCCTTCAAACTTGTTGTCTCTGGATCGCCAAAATGCACCCTTGTTGGCTCAACCTAGCCCCCATGCATTTTTATGCGTTAAAACCCAGCACCGGGCGCAACCGCAAAAACCATGCAAACTGTAGGATGGTTATGGGCATGCCTAGCCCCTAACCACCAAGGTTGTGGTCATGTGACCCATGTGACCGCGCACAAGTCCAAAAATGGGCTTCATTTCCAAAAGAAAATGGATAATGGACAAGTGGCGGGTCGTTGGTTGTAACTGTTTGAACCACAATACAAAACGTGTGTGCATACGGTGTGACCACGGGTCATATGATAACGTTATATCCCGGACCCCGAGCCAACCATACACATATGCAAATTTAAATATATTCAAAACCATTTATATAACAAGGCTCATACAGTGGCGCACTAGTTGGCGGCCCTTCCCAAGTCTCTTCCCCTACCCGGAGGTCACAAGGTCGAGTCCTGCCAATTGCAAAGATTTTGAACCACTGTCCAGGTGACATGTGGCGGCCATTAATTGGGCCATGTGTCACCATACTATTAGCCACCAAGATTCCATGTGTCCAATGCTCATTCGTCCACATCTTCCAACCAATGAATGCCACGTGTCGTACGATCAGCCAATTCCACTCTGCCACGTGTCGTACAGGCATGCCACGTCAACATCCATACAGACTGTACAGTCAGCATCCTTTTTTTTTACATGTTTGTCATTTTGAACAGAACGTGATATCTCTCGCTCTCGATGTCTATTTGAACCCAAATGAGTTGCATTGGGTTCATGATGAAGAGGCCTACACTCCCGTTCGATTTGAAGAGATTCCGAGCACTTTGAATTTTTGAGAAAAATTTGATTCCCTGGATCATTAAGAAAGACCAATACCAAGTGACTAAAACTCCCATATGCCCCCCTAGGTAGCTCAATATACCATTTCGCAACAACTCCAATGAGGGTGCATTGAAATAATCTTAATCAAATAGAGTCATCATTAAGGGAATTCGATGAGCACCAAAGGTGAAAGGTAGTGACGTGATCACCATGATCCTATCCATTCGTACCCTCGAACTTCGGGATGTCCGAAGGAAGTTTAGTGGGGATAGGAGGCCATGTAGGATCATGACTCACAGGTTCATTCATTAACTTAGACAAATATGGCAGATTAAGCGTGGCCAGAAAAAGGAGATAGGGTTGCGGCATCTAGCCCCAACCTCCCGGGAAATACTATGCTTGTGGAACTACAGGCCATCGAGGGTTCTGGTAAACACCATGACCCTGTCCGGGATTATAAGTCCTTCCTTTAGGCTGGTTCATATATATTTGTTTGGCCATCATTCCAACAAGAATGTTCTATTGAGGGTTATAGAAATTTGCTCCAACCGGGTTGGATCCGGGTTGGGGGTTTCCCAAAGCATGAAACTGACCTCCTCCGGGTTAGAACCCAGAGGATAGAGGCAGATTCATCATGCCAAAAGTATTGTTCGGAACCTGCACCGAGGAGGTAGGGTTGTAGGACAGAACTTGAGCCAAAGCTTGTCTGCCAGGTTGACTATTCCACCCATAAGTAGGAGGATTGGACCCAGGGTTAAAATTACGCACGCCTCCCATATTAGGATTCATTTGAGGGATTTGAGATCCACCAAATGAAAAAGGAGTGTAGGGAGGTGTACTGCCCCCAATCCCAATTCTAGCATTAGGGCCAATAGCTAGGATGGACTTTGAAAACAGCGAAGTGAATTTGGGCATACCATAAGAAAATGGACTAGAAGCCATAGGGATGGACTGAACATTGTATCCTGGTGAGTGGCCAAGAGACCCAAAAGGGTTTGAGGTGGTAGCTTGAGAATTCACTATAGGCTGGGCCATAGTAATGATAGGTGCCTCTGACACTACAACCATGGAGGTTGCAAGAGTCGAAGTGGTGCCTTTAACTATAGTGGGTATGGGGGTCGAAGGGCTCCCAAAATTTTGAATATTAGGTTCAATACTCATCCTTGTAGAATCACAAGTCTGAATAGTGGATGTGTGAGTACCACTCCTAATAACTCTACGCCTTTTAGAAGGCAAAGACTCAAAATCCAGTGCTAACTATAACAAGCGACGGGACCGACGGGGAGATTGGTCCGACTCCACGATGACTTAAGACTCTAAATATAAAAAATATATCCTAAGGCTAACTAATAATCAAAGAGCACACCAAAAGTCAAACGACCAATATGCATGCAAACAAGGTAAAGTGGTTGAGTGGCCTCCCTCCCTAAAGAAGGTATGTCTCGCCCAAGAGGATCCTGAGACTCCCTACTAAATATTGGAGGTAACAGAATCATTTATAGCGGCCCTCGTGGGCTTAACAACCATTCGGTCAGATCCCCCCGGAGAGGTAATCCTCCATAAAGGTTGTGTGTTGTCTGACCCTTATCTGACCCATGGTATAAACCATTGTATAACCGATGCACAAGAGACTAGTCGTAAGTCAGGCCCACCGTATGGGCAGGGTAACAAAGCCTAAAACCCTGAAAGTACTGCCTCTCACGGAGGTAAAGGCACTAGTAAGATCCCCAGATACGAATAGGTACCCAGAAATATCTCTGACGCTAGGAAGGTATTGCAAGGATATCCCTTCAACCGACTTCACATGACCTCATGATTAACTCTGGTGTGAGTGGAGCCTCCTGATCTTACCAATTATATAATGGATTTCTCCACTCCCTGACTCAGACACATATGTTGACTCAATTTCCTTGGAGAAGTTTACTCACAAAATCTTATTCCAAGGCACTAAATCCTAGGCTAATTTGTGCACCCTAGAAAATAAAATTGTGACTAATCAATTTTAAATTATAGAGTTAATTTTAATGGTCATGATTACTCAAAAAGGTATGGTAGTGAACCTCATTGTGTTATGACTCTGCAAGGAAAGTAAATATGAAAATAATACAAAGTCCTAACTTTAACTTTCAATGAATGCTATGCTTCTAAAAACCAATGCAATTTTCAAATTCAACTCTGCAATTCCGAAGTAAAATGCAATATTTCACTATATGCACTAAGCTAATGATAATGACTTCAAAAGACAAAAATGCCAAGCAATGCAAAATGCCTATTTTTTTTGTATTTTCAATATAGCAAACTAAAAATGCATGGACTAAAACATAGCTTGATATATAGCCCTACTGTGTATAAAAAGAGATAACTCAAGCAGGATACCAAGCAGCAAAACACCTAGCCCAGTGTACAAGGACAATAAAAAATGAAAAGATGGTAAGAAAGAATTTGCCCAGAAATTCAACCAAAAGAGGGTTTCCTTTCATTCCACAAGCACTCAACAAGCACTACAGAGACCTAAGAAGACTAAGAAAACATCAAATCCCGCCCAACAAACACTAGACCAAGAAAAAGGGCAAGGAAAACTGATGTACATGATTTTTCAAGCAAACATATCGTATATACGCAGCTTGCAGTTAGACAACATGCATGTATACACGACTGTCAAGTCAAAAGGCTCGTATATGCTTTAAAACAAGGCTAGGCAAGGGAGACAGGCTAAAAACTCAAACTCAGAGTGAACAGGAGCTGTCAAGTAATGATACAACAAGAACCACAATAGAAACGAGAGCAATCTAAGGAGAAAAGTACTTCAAACCCTAAGAAAGAAGATTCATCCCCAGTATGGTCGCCAATTTTGTTATGAGAAAAATCTCTCTATGGCTAGGGTAAACCACAACAAACGGATATGACTGCAGAAATCAACTATATTCCAAACATATGCTATATAAACCAATATGCAAGTGAGATAAGAAAGAGGCCTATCTCATCCAGATGTTCGATGAAGTCCACCGTTGAACACTTGAACCCAAAGCTATATACCTGCAACTAGTTCTCAACAAACAAGCAAAGCAATCATATGGTGATAATGTAAAATGTTATAATATTAGATAGCATAATCCATTAATAACATAACAAATACGCCCAAGGATAATAACTCATGTATTTGCAAGATATCAATTGGATGGGACAAGATTATTTCTATTAATGAGTGATCAGCAGAAGCAAAAATATTATAGACTTTCATGTCGGCACGGTTCGGAACCGAGAAACTAAGTTCCTTCCAGCTGGGTCTCCACCACTTCAATCCTCCACCAAAGGCAAGCTCATATAAGGGAGACAATGGGGTTCTCCATCAATAAGGTAAGAGCTTGGGGGATGAACATTGTGTTCAGACTTAAAAGACAAAGGGATGCAGACTCAATATGAAGTAATAATTTCTCCAGAGTAACTTTGCTCTCAAAGTTGAATTCTTCTCCTTTTCCATAGCTTGGAATTGGCCCATTTATAGCCTTCAAAATGGAACTAAAGGGTTGAGTCGGAACGTTTCCAGTATATAGAAGCCCAAGGATCAAAGATCTCCTGTCGTGACATGGAAAATCGACATTTAATTTTCATTTTCTAGCACAAATCTCGATGTCCGCGGGTTGTAGTGAGGTGACCTACGTATACGCTTGTTGTATAGTGTGAAAGATGCGTACAAATGGGAAAATTTGTATTTTTGTCTCTGGATTTTAGTAACAAGGAAGATAAGTCTGCATAGGGAAATGGAATAAGGTCCTCTTTGCAAGATTTCATAAGGTGAGGCAAATCTTTCTCTAACAGACAGTACCTTCGTCAAATACTATTTCTCTAGATGTCTATGAGGTGAAGGAAGCAAAGGCACAGAGGATAATCTTGGATGGAGTGAGAGGCCACCTTATTCCACATTTGGTTAAGAAGCATACAACCAAGGACATGTGGGATGCACTAATAAACTTGTATGAGAACAAGAACGAGAACAGGAAAATGGCCCTCAAGGAAAAACTCTATAGCCTTATGATGGTCAAGGGAGAGAGTGCAACCTCCTATCTCTCCTTGCTTAGACAAGTGAAGGATGAGTTGGAATTTGTAAAGGAGATTATTCCAAACTCAGAGTTGGTGTGCATATCCCTAAAGGGATTCACCAAAGAGTGGGATGTTTTCGTGAAGTGTGTGGTGGGGAGAGAGAAGCTCCCATATTGGAGCAGACTATGGGATGACTTTACTCAGGAGGATATCCAAGAGGGTTCTCAGAGTAGAGATCAGGATAAGGCAAAAGGTGGTGCAGACGAGAAGGATATTTATCTTTTGGGAAAGAGAAAAGAGAAGAAGAAGGACATGAAAAAAGTGAAATGTGTTGCATGTCTCAAGATTATCCACTACACTAGTCAATGTCCAAACAAGAACAATAATAAGGAGCCAGAGGCATCAAAATCAGTTGAGGTTGTTGATTTCACTGAGAAATTCGAGAAGGAATTTTCTCTGATGACCTTCCCTTCAGGCAGTGGTTGTCCAGTGTTCGAGGATATTGAAGTGTGGTTTGTGGACAGTGGTGCATCTCGGCATATGAAAAGAATGAGGTCAGTGTTCCTTAGTCTTTCATAGATAGACTCAGACTTTTATGTGGATAGTGGGGCCGACAGCTGGCTTGCAATGAAGGGGGTTAGAAGTGTGAGATTCCAAATAGAGTCAGGGGGTATTTTGGAAGTGGTCAATCTATTGTTTATTCCAGAGATGACAGTAAATTTTCTCTCAGTGTCAGCTTTGGAGATTGATGGATTTGGAGTTGTGTTCTTCTGTGGACAAGTGTTTCTATATCCATAGGGAGCTACTCCAGACACAACAATATTGTTTGGTGTCAAGCATGAAAGGTTTTACAGGTTGCAGCCTATGGTTGGATCCAATGGATTCTTGGATTCAAAGTCTGTGTTAGTGTCAGAGAGTGAGCAGGTTGCACAAGAGAGTGAGTTGATATTGAGGACTCAAACCTATTCCAGTACTCTCAGATGACTTAGCAAGTATGAGATGACATAGATGGATGCTCAGGAGAGTGAAGAGACTCCTAGGAGCATGTCTTCATATCAGATATCAATGTAGGTAGCAACAATGGCTTCCAATTCAGGAGCAGAGGCTTATATTTCAGAGGAAGCATCTACAGCAGTAGATGGGATGATGGGTTTGGAGGAAGATTCTAGTAGAGGTTCCAGAAGTATCTCCCTCACTAAGAGGGAGTGTTAGAGTTTGTATCTCATAGGTACTTATGCATTGGTGGTGCCTAACATTTAGAATAGACTGAGTAAATTTCTATCTTAAGTGACTTTATAAATTCAAGTTGAGCCTTTTAATATTTAATGGGTAAAAGTGACTTTATGAAGTGTGGGTCACTTAATTGATTTAAGTGAACTCAACGGATGATTAAGTCATGACCATTGATCTCAAGAGGGCAAGATTTTATCTTGATCGTCTATCTCTTTGGAAGATCAAGGGTTAGGGAAGTTACTCATAATGAGTGAATAAAGGCAACACTTGAGGGAGAGCGGGGCACACCTTTCAAGGAGAGAAGAGAGGGAACTTGAAGAGGCATAGTTCCCAAGAGAAAGTTTGAGCTAAGAGGAAAGAGTAACATCAAGGAGGATTGGCATGCATCCCAAGGAGAGGGTAGGAAAGTGTCCCAAGATAGAATGTCCAACATTTAATATAGACCTATACAAAATTAAAGGAGGTTTGTACAGTACGGATTAGTTGGGTCATACAACTAATTTGGGAACTAAAATATAGGTATCCTTTATTTTGAATATTGGCACGATTTTCAAGACAACTAGTAGATAGAAATCCATGCAACAAGGTATAGTTGTTATGCACAGAAATAAAGGTCTTGTCTACTGCTAGAAAAGGGACATACAATACAGTCGTACAACAAAAATATGGGCATGAATTTAGAGGAAAAAATTGTTAGAAAATGAGAGACACTTCCACACTAAACCTAGGAGAAGAGAAGAATAATTTAATCAAGAACGTAAATGACAAAGCAATCACACAGTACATAGATATTTTACCCTGGAAACCCTAAACTGAGAAAATCAACATTCCTTGAGTGTTTTTCTCTCTTATTGTCTTATCCAATTTGAATAAAAGGTTACATGTATAACCTTGGTCCACACCTAAGATACAATTGACATCATACCCTCTTTCTTGTGCAAGAAAAACCTTGTAGACAATCTTACTTACATATGCATGACCAATAACCTACATCTAAATATTTATCTAAAGACTGGTTATCCTACGATTTTCTCATTAGCCTCTATGGCCTTACAACGTGCTTATTTACAGTCTTTACAACAGGAAAAACCATAAACATTGATGCCCAAAAACGGTTATAGATCATTGGTTGTAAATCCCTCAAATCCTAGGATTATGTTACAATCGAATCCAAGTCATATTACCAGTCGACCTTCATTCGGTCTCTAGTTGGTCATCTCATGCTCGCACTTCGAACTCTTGTTGGTTGACTTGTCGTCGATATATTTGACTTCGACTTTACCCGGTTGACTACTTCTACCTTTGACTTGTTGTCGATCCACCTCGACCTTGATTGTAGTTGATCCACCTCGACCTTCGACCGTCAGTCGATCTACCTCGACTAGTCTTTCACTACAAAGAATATAACAACCTAACATTCTCCCACTTGTTGTCTTCTTTGCTAAAACAGGAGATTCATGAAATTTAATTCACAAACCCAGGGCAAAAATGCCCATTGCCTCTTTGCACCAAGAGAACTTCACAGTACTCATAGACTTGGTCAGCGAGTCTACTATGTTTTCCAACGTGTTTACTTTCTCTAGTAGCACCTTGTTACTTTCCACCATATCTCTTATGAAATGGTATTGTACATAAATGTGCTTAGTCTTCAAATGATAAGCAAGGTTCTTTTCCAAAAATATTGCACTTTGATTGTCACAACTTACCTTCATAACTTTCTGCTCAAACCTGATTCCTAAACACAACCATTGCAGCCATACCACTTTTTTTCTTCCATGAGTGGTCGTCGTGTATTCAGCCTCTATTGTTAACAAGGATACGACCACCTGTCACTTACTCATCCAGCATATTGCTCCACCAAACATATTGAAGACATATATGTTGGTCGACCTCTGTCGATCCAGATCTCCAACCCAGTCGGCATCGACAAAGACATGTACATATAATTTACCACTGTCACCTCCAGGTCTTCCTTGGTAGCATATACCATAGTCCTTTGTGCCACATAAATATCTGAATACTCTCTTGACAGCAGTCCAGTGCTCCTTTCCAGCTGTCGACATGTACCTGCTCAACACTCCCACTGCATGGGCAATGTTTGGTCGAGTCCAAACCATCACATACAATAGACTACCAACAACACTTGCATAGGGAAAACATGTCATGTCCTCTATTTCTTCCTATATCTTTTGACATTGTTCAGTAGTTATCCTTGATCCCATAGGAATTGGCACCTTCATTGGTTTGAAATTCTACATGTTGAACCATTTGGACATTGTTCAGAAGTTAGCCTTTCTCCCATAGGAATTGGCACCTTCACTGGTTTGCAATTCTACATGTTGAACCGTTTCAGAATCGTTTCAATATACTTCGTCTAATTCAACCAGAGATTTCTAGTGGCTAGATATCTCTTAATCTCCATTCCCATAATGAAGTTAGTTGCACCTAGATCCTTCATGTCGAACATGGAGGATAGTTGCTTCTTCACCTCCTTTATTGCATCCATGTTGTTTCCAATCAGCAACATGTCATCAACATACAAAGCTACATATATGAAATTCCCACCTTCTTCCTTGGAATATATGCAGTGATTAGCTTCGCTTCTCATAAATCCCAAACTAAGGATGAATGTGTTGAACTTCTGGTACCACATCCTTGGACATTTCTTTAGACTATATAGGAATCTTTTCAGTTTGCACACCAACACTTGCTTTCCCTTTACTACAAATCCTTCACGTTGTTTCATGTAGATTTATTCTTCCAAGTCCCCATGTAGGAACATTGTCTTCACATCCATATGTTTTATTTCTTGATCGAATGTTGCAGCCAGAGACGTTAGTACTCTAATGGAATTTATTTTTTCAACATGGGAAAAAATATCACCGAAGTCAAATCCCTCAACTTGGGAATAACCTTTTGCTACCAGTTGAGCTTTGAACTTCTTGACTTGTCCTATGACATCCATCTTTTTCTTGAATACCCATTTGTTATCGATGAGATTTCTTCTACTAGGTAACTTGATTAAATCCCATGTCTCATACTTGTGAAAGGATTCCATCTCTTCGACCATGGAGTCTTTCCAAATTTTACCCTTTGTCGAGTCTACTGCTTCACCAACCGACTTGGGTTCATCATCAATGGAAGTTAGCACGAATGTGGAAAGGAAGTTAGGCGAACTATACCTTTCGACTAGTTTTCTTATTATTTTTTACCTCCTTACCATCGGAGTCTATTGTTCCACCTCTTCGTTAGATTCAGTCGACTCATCTGAATCATCTTCTTCGTTCCTCAATTCAAACTGCACCATCTTAGGATTATTCTCGATCTAAACAAATTCTTTAGGCTCGGACTTACCTTCGAGTTCTCTGAAGACCACATCTTCACTATACATTATTCTCCTTGATGTGGGATCTCAGAGCTTATATCCTTTCATTCCTTCCTTATATCCAATGAAAATACATTTGGATGCCTTATTGTCCATCTTACTCCTCTTTTCCTTGGGAACATGCACAAATGCATCACATCCAAATAATTTGAAATGTGAAATCAAAGGTTTATTACTCTACCATACCTCATGTGGAGTCGTGTCGACTAGCACCGACAAAGGAGACATGTTCACTAGATATATTGCAATGTCAACTGCCTCCACCAAAATTATTGTGCAAGCTGATCACCACTGAGCATGTTCCTTGCCTTATCCATCAACATTTTGTTCATTCTCTTGGCATATCCATTTTTTTGTGGGGTTATATGGTGTGGTATTTTGGCGTGTTATTCCACACTGCTTACATAATTGATCAAATTCTTTTCAACAAAAATCACCACTGTTATCAGTCCTCAACACCTTAATCTTCTTATCTGTTTGTTTTTCTACAAAAGCTTTAAACTCCTTAAATCTCTCGAAAACCTCTAATTTCTTCCTTAGGAAATATATCCATGTCTTCCTGGAAAAATCATCTATGAAGGAGACATAATACAGGGATCCAACAAGTGAAGGCACTGTAATCGGGCCAAACACATCACTATGAACCAATTCTAGAATCTTATTTTCCCTTGTCGCTCCATATGGGAACCTCACCCGACTTTGTTTTCCATATATGCAATATTCACAAAAGTCGACCTCTAAACCACATTCAAGAAACCCTTCGACCATACCTTTGTTGTGCATAGCTAGAAGTCATTTTTCTCCAATGTTTCCCATCCTCTCATGCCATAACATGGTCGGGTCAATTTTATCATGTCTTTTCAAGTCGATTTGTACCAACTTAGCTCGAGTCGAGTTGAGTTGATTCACATTCGAGTTGATTTCATGAGTAATGATGATGTTGCAACCAGTCGAGTTGACATTCCCTAATAACTTGTATAGGGTTCCAATCTGAACTCCTTTCATTAAGACCATCGCACCTATAACCATCTTGCACAAATCCTTTTGAAATAGAGTATGCACACCTTCATCACTCATCTTGCTGACAGATATTGGGTTTCTTTCCAAACCCGAAATGTGTAGCACACCTGGAAGGGTTCTTTTCCTCCCATTCTGTAGTATCAATTAAACTCTTCCTCATCTGACAATTTTAGCTGTCGAGTCGTCCCCCAAGAACACACCACCTCAATCATATCGTTCATATTCAACAAAGTTACCAACTTAATGAGAACTCATGTGACCTCAAAACGAGAATTATAGCCCAAAAAAACTCATATTTTTGCATAGAAAACATGAAAACCAACCCCCAAATCAAAAAGTGGTGCTACCAGCGGCACCACTTTTTCAAACGGGGTCAAAATTACAACATTTTTCAAGCATGGCCTTCAAAACTCATAGTAGGTCAAAAAAAACTTAAAATTAACACCTAAATAAAAAAAATGGAGTTAACTATAAAAAAATTCTAAATGTTAAAATTATGGTTAATTACGGCCTAATTGAAAGAGTGGTTTTGACAATAGATCCCTATGCCAAAAAAAACCCAAAATTGGATACAAAATGGTCACTTTAAATTTATTTATTAAATTTTTTTTCTTATAAAAATGAGAAAATCTTCGCAAATTTTTTTTAATGAAGCAAAAAATAACATATTCTAAACCCAAATTAAACAAAAAAAGAAAAAACA
>JASDQU010349523.1:0-12254 GCA_032191745.1 Picea mariana
ATTGTAAAATATGCAGGCTGGATGCTGGTAACTAGCTTCTGATGTGAGACATTGATGTTCTCTACAGAAGGTGGAGTAGAGTAATCAAATAAAATCTGAAAGTGGTTGTCATCCCAGAAATGACAACTATCCATATACTAATCATTGAAATCGGTCTTGATATCATGCCAAGAATATATTTCTTGATTATATTCATCCCTGATGTCTACCATAATAAATCTCTTCTGCATGCTATCCAATGAATCTTGAATACTACAAAAACTATCATTGAGGCTGTCTGTGAAGGCATCCAATCTGTCATTCAATTGGGATTTGAATTCTTCAAGAATTTATTTGAGGGTTTGAGAGGATATAGCCATTTCAGGACCCTATGAACTCTTCGGTCCCATAGCCGTCATGAAAAAATTGAAAAAATAGAACAATAACTTATTGCAGAAAATCGTGGCGTTTTCCAGAAAAACCCTGAAAAACTGCTGAATTTAAAATGCTCATAACTTCACTTTCCGGACTCCGTTTCAGCTGATTGTTTTTTGAAATTGGGTGAAATTGTGAGAGGAACTCAGATCTATAATTTGTTTTGGCAAATTCTGCCTCCAAATGCTACAGAAATAAAAAAATCACGCTGTCATTCGTGGAAAAAACCCTGAAAAAATTGTAGATTTTAAAACTTCAATATCTTGACTTCCCCGAATCCTTTTTGGACGATTTGTTTTTTCAACTTGGGTGTTTTTCTGAGAGGAAATCATATATACAACCTAAATTTACAAATTTTCCACAGAAATATATCAAAAATTTATGTAATGTTGTGGCCCTCTTTTTTTCTTCTCTGAAAAATTTTTTTTGCAAAAATAAAAAATATTTGCCCACAATGTCTGCCAAGGAAAGTGCTTTGATACCACTTGTTAAGAACCTGAATAGATCTACAAATATAATCACCACAAATACTAAATACAAATATATCCACAGAGAAAGATAGAAGAAACCACACTTTATTATTACCAAACCCTTGAGGTAGGCAACACCATACCATGGATCCTATTATGGAAGGGATCCTCTCCTGTTCACTTGCCTCTTCGAGGGGGCTTCCTCCTAATGAGATTCAGCTCTAAACACAATAGTTATTTTAATATTATCACTACCTGAATAGACCTAAAAATATAATCACAAAAAATATCAAATACACAATAGATCCACCAAGCAAGATAGAAGAAACCACATATTATTATTACCAAACCCTTGAGGTAGGGCAACACCATACAATGGATTCTATTATGGAAGGGATCCACACTTTATTGCTAAGAACCTGAATAGATCTAAAAATATAATCACCACAAATACTTAATACAAAATATATCCACAGATCAAGATAGAAGAAACCACACTTTATTATTACCAAACCCTTGAGGTAGGGAAACACCATACCATGAATCCTATTATGGAAGGGATCCTCTCCTGTTCACTTGCCTCTTCGACGGAGCATCCTCCTATTGAGATACCACTCCATATACAATATTTCTTTTCATGTCACATTACATTGCTTGAACCTCTTTATATAGTTCTACCATCACCTAAGAACATTCTAGAGGAGGAATCTTCTAGAAGTAGAACCTTCTAAGAAGTCCTCTTACATTTATTATATCTAATTACCGATTTATTATATCTAACTACCATAGTGGGCCTTATTTAATAATATAGTGGACCTAGTCCACCTTACATTGAATGGCCTCCACTATTATCACTATGGGCCCTCTAGGCCCCCCCACTACCTCTCTAGCTACCTTACATCACCCACCACAAATGTCATGCACCGACCCTGCATAGTGAGCAGTGAATCTAGACAACGTTGGAATTAATTCAATATGTGCATGTATGTATCAAAATTTGACATGGTTATACTAGACACATGCCTTGATGGTATGGGAGGGTTTCAAGACTCAAGGATGTATTATGTCCCCACATAATATTTGAGATAGTCCACATTTGCATCAACGTTCATCGTGGTGCACCTCTCATTGTCATCATTCGTCATTCCCTTCTATAGAATCATTGTTGGAACTATCTTGAAATTTGACATGGAACTTCCAATACACCCATCACAAATATCTTCCATCGAACCCACATAATACTTAAGGATCTCATAAAAACCATCACGATACTTAAGGATGTTTGATGTTCCTACATAATACTTAAGGAGGTTTTGATTATTGAACTACCAAGTCGAGTTGATGTTGCAGAAGATTCAATTAAACCACCACAAATTTCATGCATCGACCCTGCATAGTGAGTAGTGAATGGGGCCAATATTGAAATTTATTCAATATGTTCCTGTATGCATCGAAATTTGACATGGTTAGACTAGACACATGCCTTGACGATATGGGAGAGTTTCAATATTCAAGGATGTATGATATCCCCACATAATCTTTGATATCATCCACATTTGCATCAACGTTCATTATGTTGCACCTCTCATTGTCATCATTCATCATTCCCTTCTATAGATTCATTGTTGGAACTATCTTGAAATTTTACATGGAACTTCCAATACACCCATCACAAATTTATTCCACTGAACTCGCATAATACTTAAGGATCTCATAACACCCATCACAATACTTAAGGATGTTTGATGTCCCCACATAATACTTAAGGAGGGTTTTATTATTGAATTACCAAGTCGAGTTGATGTCGCATAAGCTTTAATTCACCCACCATAAATTTTATGCACCAACCCTGCATAGTGACAAGTCAATGGGGCCAACATTGAAATTTCTTCAATATGTGCCTGTATGCATTGAAATTTGACATGGTTAGACTAGACACATGCCTTGACGGTATGGGAGGGTTTCAAGACTCAAGGATGTATGATGTCCCCACATAATCTTTGATATCGTCCACATTTACATCAACGTTCATCATGTTTCACCTCTCATTGTCATCATTCGTCATTCCCTTTTATAGAATCGCTGTCAGAACTATCTTGAAATTTGACATGGAACTTCCAATACACCCATCACAAATTCCTTCCACCAAACCCGCATAATACTTAAGGATATCATAACACCCATCACGATACTTAAGGATGTTTGATGTCCGCACATAATACTTAATTAGGGTTTGATTATTGAATTACCAAGTTGAGTTGATGTAGTAGAAGCTTGAATTAACCCACCACAAATGTCATGCACTGACCCCACATAGTGAGCAGTGAATGGGGCCAATGTTGAAATTTCTTCAATATGTGCCTGTATGCATCAAAATTTGACATGGTTATACTAGACACATGCCTTGACAGTATGGGTGGGTTTCAAGACTCAAGGATTTATTATGTCCCCACATAATATTTGAGATCGTCCACATTTTCATCAACTTTCATCATTCTTCACGCATGATTGTCATCATTCATCATTTCCTTCTACAGAATCGTTGTCGGAACTATCTTGAAATTTGACATGGAACTTCCAATACACCCATCACAAATTTCTTCCACCAAACCCACATAATACTTAAGGATCTCATAACATCCATCACGATACTTAAGGATGTTTGATGTCTGCATAATACTTAAGGAGTGTTTCATTATTGAATTACCAAGTCGATTTGATGTCGCAGAAGCTTCAATTCACCCACCACAAATATCATGCACGAACCCCGCATAGTGAACAGTGAATGGGACCAACGTTGAAATTTCTTCAATATGTTCCTGTATGCATCACAATTTGACATGGTTAGACTAGACACATTCCTTAACGGTATGGGAGGGTTTCAATATTCAAGGATGTATTATGTCCCCACATAAACTTTGAGATCGTCCACATTTGCATCAACGTTCATCATGCTGCACCTGTCATTGTCATCATTCGTCATTCCCTTCTATAGAATCTTTGTCAGAACTGTATTGAAATTTGACTTGGACCTTCCAATAAACCTATCATAAATTTCTTCCACTGAACCCACACAATGAGAAATGAATGGGGCCAACGTTGAAATGTTTTTAATCTGTTCCCGTATGCATCGAAATTTGACATGGTTAGACTAGATAGTTTCCTTGAAGGTATGGGATGGTTTCGATACTTAAGGATGTTTGATTTCTTTGCATAATACTTAAGGAGGGTTTGATTAATGAATTACCAAGTCGAGTTGATGTCATAGAAGATTCAATTCACCCACCACAAATGTCATGCACCGACCCCACATAGTGAGCAATGAATGGGGCCAACATTTAAATTTCTTCAATATGTGCCTGTATGCATTGAAATTTGACATGGTTAGACTAGACACATGCCTTGATGGTATGAGAGGGATTCAAGAATCAAGGATGTATGATTTCCCCACATAATCTTTGACATCATCCACATTTGCACCAACGTTCATCATTTTGCACCTCTCATTGTCATCATTCGTCATTCGCTTCTATAGAATCGTTGTCGAAACTATCTTGAAATTTGACATGGAACTTCCAATACACCCATCACAAATTTCTTCTACCGAACCCGCATAATACTTAAGGATCTCATAACACCCATCATGATACTTAAGGATGTTTGATGTCCCCACATAATACTTAAGGAGGGTTTGATTATTGAATTACCAAGTCAAGTTGATGTCACATAAGCCTCAATTCACCCACCACAAATTTCATGCACCGACCCTGCATAGTGATTAGTGAATGGGGCCAACATTGAAATTTCTTCAATATGTTCCTGTATGCATTGAAATTTGACATGGTTAGACTAGACACATGCCTTGATGGTATGGGACGGTTTCAAGATTCAAGGATGTATGATGTCCCCACATAATCTCTGAGATCATCCACATTTGCATCAACGTTCATCATGTTGCACCTCTCATTGTCACCATTCATCATTCCCTTCTATAGAATCATTGTCGAAACTATCTTGGAATTTGACATGGAACCTTCCTTCTATAGAATTTTGTCGAAACTATCTTGAAATTTGACATGGAATAGACTATCCATGTCAAATTTTGGTGCATGTCAAATGTGAACAGAGTATCCATGTCAAATTTCGGTGCATACATAAACATTTTGAAAAAATTTCAACGTTGGCCCCATACACATGTCACTATTGCCCATCATGTACTCTAACCCTAATACAATGTCTTTTAATAGTTCTTTCCTTTAAAATTTGATCAATCAGAAAATTAAAACGAAATGAGGATGAGATGAGATAGTATATAGATTGGGCCTATGAATGATATTTGAGTATAAAGATGAATGAATGAACTTCTCTCGGTTTCAAGAATAATTTATTCTCTACTAAACAAGGCCAACCATGTAAAGGTGGAAGCTCATATGGCCCCTCATCCCCCTCACATTGCTCTCAATTCCCCAATACCCAATATATAAAATAGAAAACAAACAAAAGAAACATCGTAATCATGCGAAAATACCAAAACAAAAATGAAATAAAACTTTAAAACATGTCATTAACCCACATAAAAAATTATTTAAAGAGAATAATTCATACAAATTAAAATATCTAGTTATGTACCTCATCGCCCAACGCAACATTTGTATCATCTTTCTTCTGTATATTCTTCATGATCATCCATATCGACATTTGTATCAACATCCAGTTTAGAAACAATGTTGAAATGATTGATGATATCATCATCATCATCAATGCCATTTTTGAGCATATCTTCATCGATATCATCATCAAGAACTGATCCAGATTATTTTTGGCATGAAATGAGAGCGGAGATATAATAAAGAAATGCACAGAGATATCGCAAATATTCATTAATATAACATAAATGTATCAGAGATGAAACCATAAACACAAATATACAGTAATACATGATTTCTATCAATGAAATAAATGTACAGAGACTGTAAAAATATAGTGTGAAAGACTTGCTAGAATGGTGCCAGCTTATCTCTAAGAAGAGATGTGACAGCTACTCGCATTTGCAAGAAGATGATTACAATGAGGCTTTGAAGGTATTTTTACAATAAACAGGAATGCAAAAAACACTATACATCCAAAAAACTTAACCCTAGGAGATGAAGCTCCAAAAGTCATGTGGGCCCCATTTGGGTAAGTTAGTATGTCAACTTCCCGGGGTCGTAACTTTTGCATACGATCTCCATTTTAGGCGTATGATAGCTCGTTGGAAAGGTATCATCAAGGAGATTTATTTTGGGGGCTCAATCATTCCTTTTACTATCATCGATAATCTTGATCCCGAAAAACATTCATTTAGGCCCTCAAAATGGCCACGAAAGTTAAAACTCCTAAAAATAGTAAATTGCCAAAATTGCCATAAAACTGTTTTGAGCCAGTTGGAAAAGGTGAGTGGCCACCAATATCCACCTAGATCACTCCTCCCTCCTTAGGATTCAATGGTATCCATTGATTTGAGTGCCCGGGGGAGAGGAAAAATCATTTTTTGAATATGAATCTTGGTGAGTTGCTTGCCTAATCAGGGGATCAAATTTTGCTCAATTTTCAAAGTGCTCAGAATGCGACGAAAACAGTGTCATTGCATCCGTCTCATCTTCTATATTCTGACGGTATATTTACTTTCGCAAACGGAGTTCGTATGGAGGAGATATCGCGATCTGTCCGCTAGACCAAACAGGCAAAAATTTGGGATGCTGACTGTACCTGTCCGTACAATCCGTACGGCCACGTGGAGGGTCGTACCATCATGATGATGTGGTAGAGGTGGTGCATTGTTATTGGTTGGTGATTGACCAATCGGGTGTTGACACGTGTCCCTTCATTTTTATTTAATTTGGTTATGTAAAATTATATGGGGAGTCTGTGGGGTTCGACCCCCGGACCTCCCCCAATACCAAAGCCTTTGTAACACTCTGCTAGCCAACATTCCCACACATGTTCCTTGTTATATGTATATTTGCATATATATTTAAACTTATGTTTTGTATTGAATGGAGGGGGGTCGGGCCGGGGCTAAGCCCCGACCCGTGGTTCCATTGTCAATACATACGACCATGCCATAGTGCAAAGCCCGTGTAATGTATGCGTGGGAATATTTATATGGATATAGCCGTGGAACTTTGTATATGTGGTTATAACATATGGCGTATAGCCTATGGTCACGGGGGTTTAAAAATGTATTTGTTATATGACCCTAATCCGGGCACATGGTTGGTTATGCCCGTTCCAAAACCAACTTATCCATTTTTTTAAAAGCGCGCGATCCTATGACCATATGACCCAGTACCGAGGCGGTTAGGGGTTGGAGGTGCCTTAACCGTCCTACGGTTTGTACTGGTGCACGGTTATGCACAGGACTGGGTTCTTTACTCTTAAATGAGCGTGTGAGCTAGGTTTGGAGAACAAGGGTGTGAATTGTAGAACCAGAGACAACAAAGTTGAAGAGGGAGACTTCAAGGAGGCTATCTTCTTCATTTTTCGACCGTTTCAGGTGCCGAAAGAGCCCAGACAGGGGTTTTGGGACGCTGCGGAGCCATTGGAGCAGTCAGTTTTTCATTTTGAGCATTGTAAGACATGTTTTTGAGAACTTTGAGCAATTTAATAATAATGATCCATTGGAAGCTGGACTAGGAGATGTAGCCCGAAGTGAGGTGAACTCCTTTATCAAGTTGTTGTGTTTATGTCTGATGTTCAATGTTTTATGCTGCTGTCTATGTGTATCTTTACATAAGTAATCCTTAATTATGTGTTGCAAATTGATCCGGTTGCTTTAAACACATAACATTTAACTTGCAAATATTATTCAAGTTTTTCAAGTCTTCTTCAATTTTAGATCATTGCCTTACTGGAGACATCGCGCTGCTCAGTTTGTAAAAGAATATCATGAGCATGTGGCTGGAAGGGTTGGAAATTTTTAACCAGTCTGGATACATGAGATTATTTTGTGTGTAAGGAATCTTTACACTTTTCTACAATCTTTTCGACCTAATTCCATTGGATAGAAGGTGCTTGGGCTGAGGCTATAGTGGTTGCAGTATCCTTTTGTTCACCTTTTGAACAGATTGTGAAGAATCTTAATTTTGTAGTATGAGATACTACCTTGCGACACTTTTTAGGTGGGACAATAGTTGGAACTACCTTTGGTATTTTGTAGAAATGATCCCCCAGAGAAACAATGACACTGCGGGGTCGATACTCATAAACAACATGGTGCTTCCACATATATGGTTGGCCCAATAGAACATCACATAATAATTCATCCTTGAAGGGTTGGATGCCATATGACAATCGACACTGCTGGTTGACACGAAGATCTCATCCTTGGTGAAGCCACTCGACGTTGTACGGCTGCGAGTGTGGTGTTGTCAACAATCCCAACTGTTTGACGACCTCTGCTGAGATGAGGTTCTTATAGATTCCTCTATCAACAATAAAATGCAGCAGGGTCCCCTTCACACAAATCTATGAATGAAAAAGGCACTCCCCCTCTTCAAGATCTGTTGGTTCTTTTGGTTGAATTGCTACAATCGCGACAAGTGGGGTCTGCATCGATGATCTGTCTTTTACCAGTATTTTCATAATCATATTCTGAATAAGGGTTCGGCTCCTTGTATTTGATATTGTCCACCAATTACTGTTTTGAGCAACATTCATCGGTGTTTTGCTAGGCAATTTTGTGGAAATCAAACCATTTTCTGGTGTCCTTCTTTGTCTTCCCGTGACCCTTCTTTTCCTATGGCTTGGACTATTTTTCAGGAGACTGTTTGTTAGGGACGTTTTTGTCATACTTTGGTTGTTGCAGATTTGCAGAACCAAACTCCCATTTCTTCTGGTGCTTAAATTTCTGCTCAATTTTAACAACATATCGATAAGCAACATCGAGTGATGAGATGTCCATAAAATCCATTTCAGTTTGGATGTATCTGTTTAGAGCCCCATGGTATTTCAGAACCAAATGTCGTTCAGAGTCTTTGATACCCAGCTTGGTGCACAAGGTATGGAAGGTATTGGTGAACTCTGGAACTGCTTGGCCCTTCTCTTGCCGTAGTGTGGTCCATCTCATGTACTAGTCCTCATAGTTTCCGATAAGGTAATATTGTTCCTTTACCGCGTCCACAAAAAATTCTCGAGTGGGCTCGGCCCATATATTCCAGAATTTGTAGAACTTTTCTCCCAGTAAGTTTCCCACCAATGTTTGACATGGGAGAGAGCTTTAAGGAGTGCAAAGGTGATCTTTTCTCTGTTAGAAAAATTATGAACAGAGAAATAACCTTCTAACAAATTTAACCATTTGTTTAGTGCATCTGCATCTATTTGACCTTCAAATACGAAGATATCAAAATTACCATGTAGCTTGAAAGGAGAGGTGCTTCCAAAGTGGTTGTTTGATGAAGATGCACCTGTTGCTATCGACAGACGTTGAAGGATGTGGGAAACATTCTCCATCATTTCGTCCCTCTGTCGCGTGACAACTTGCTCAAGCAACAGATTTATAGGATCGTCTGTTCCGTCGTTCTTCTTTTCTTCCGCCATGGAGGTTTTCTTGGGCGTGCGAGAGTGATTTTCTTCAAGAAAGACAAGATTGAGAACCAACTTGATATACTTGGACCTCGTCGGGGACATGCACTGAAAAACAATCAAGAGCAGCTTCCTCTGATACCACTGATCTAGATTATTTTTGGCATGAAATGAGAGTGGAGATATAATAAAGAAATGCACAGAGATATCACAGATATTCAATAATATAATAGAAATGTATCAGAGATGCAACCATAAACATAGATATACAATAACACATGATTTCTATTAATGAAATAAATGTACAAAGACTGTAAAAAACATAGTTACCAACTTAATGAGAACGGTGACATCAAAACGAGAACTTTGGTCCAAAAAACCCATATTTTTGCATAAAAAACATCAAAATCAACCCCCAAATCAAAAAGTGGTGCTAACGGTAGCACCATTTTTTAAAACGGGGTGAAAATTACAACATTTTTCAAACATGGGATTCAAAAGTTAGACAGTAGCTCAAAAAAACCTTAAAATCAACAGCTAAAAACAAATAAGATGTTTTTGAATTTTTTTTTTCTTTTCAAAACGTTAAATTTTGAGATCATTTTAAATCGAATTTTTATCACTTGGTAACATTAAAACCAAAACCTCAAAATCAACCATCAAATTGAAAAGCACTGCTACAGGTAGCACCCATTTTAAAATTGGGTATGAAAATGACAAATTTTTATAATGTGGTAAAAGAACTCATAATTACTATAAAAAAAATCATAAAAGAAACCCTTAAATGTTTACTTTTTAAATGTTATTATCACCCAAAGCACAAGGTAATACATAATGCCATGAAAATATCACAATATACTTTAAAATTTCAACGTCACTTTTTAATAATTTTTTACGTTTAATAATAAAACAGTAAATACAAGTTACATTGAATGAAACATAAATAATTTCTTAATTAGTATTGTTATATTGACCATATTCAAAACATATGAGCTAAGAAATTTTGTGAGATAACAAAATTGTGAAAAACTAAGAAAAATTAGAAAGAAATGAAAAAAAATTAAAATTTCCCCGAAAAACAATAATTTAAAAAACAAAAATACATTTTTTTTTGTAAAAAATAAGAGTAAAAAATCCCTTCAAACTTAAAAAAAAAGAAATATATATATATATATATATATATATATATATATATAACTAAAAAATAATCAAAATTTAAGAAAATTTAAGAAAAAAACATCTAAAATAAATAAAATTAACAAAAACATTAAATTTACCTAAGCTAAAAATAATACAACTATGTTGTAATATAACATAGTTATATTATAGCTATGTTGTAATATAACATAGTTATATTATAGCTATGTTGTAATATAACATAGTTATATTATAGCTATGTTGTAATATAACATAGTTATAATATAGCTATGTTATATTATAACATAGTAACTCTGTTATCAAATGAATGGGACCTGGGCCAGGCCCATGGGGGGGCAAGGGTTGGGGCGATGCCCGGCCCACGGGAGGGCTGGGGCTGGGGTGATGCCCGACATCGCCCCAGCCCCTCCGCGGGCCTGGCCTAGGTCCCATGGGAGTCCATAGGACCACGGCCAGGGCAGGCCCGCGAGGGGGCTGGGGCGATGCCAGTCATCGCCCCAACCCCCCCGCGGGCCTGGCCGTGGTCCTGTGGGCCTGTAAATTTTTAAAAATATTGTTAATTAACAACACTTATTTTTAAAAATAAGTGTTACAACTGGTGTAGTGGGAGGAGGAAAAGGATGATACATTGTTCAAATGCAATCCCAACTCTAATTCCAATCCTGCCCAAAAACAGTGGAGAAACTTTAGGCAATGAGATAGATGCGGGCGACAATGATTAGCCTCAAGGATACAATTGAGCTCCAGGAGATCGCTCCCATGGTTGTTGTGGTTGCCCCATTGTTCAAGGAAGGAATTCGAGTCAAAGTTGGTCAAGGCTGAAGTCGTGTTAGTTCAATATTTTTGCTTAAAAACCCTAAGTTTCGTCTTGTAGTCACTGAATTGCTTGCGATTTTCTGGTTTGCAGTGGCAAATTTAAGATAAAAAAAATTGCAATTTTATGGTACTAGATTTAGGAGATGGTTTTATTTATTAGAGTTACGGTTCCCATTTGAAGTCACTGGCCCTAAATCTCTGTTCTATGGAGTAATAGCCCTTCATTCTATCAATATGAACACAACATTATAAAAACAATGATGGGGAAGTGTGTTCAACATGTGGAATTCCATAGTGTGCCCACCGTGTGAATGTTGTATGCTCATTGTGGAACCACGTTCTTGGAAGGTGGCACGATGCAGATGATAAATCAAGACTGATAAATCAAGAATGGACTTAAGTAATTCGTGCCCTTCAGTTTGTTACAATGAATATATTAGAGCAACAAAAGTTAATGTGAGCACCAAAAAGTGAATAGGCCTACTTTATAGCTATATTACTAAGTTCCACCTGAACTAGTAAACTAGTAAGTTCCACCTGAACGGATTTTTAAAAATAAGTGTTGTTATTTTTAAAAATATTGTATTTTGAATTTTTTTTGTAAATTTTATTTTTTAAGGTTTTTATATAAATTTTATTTTTCTGGGTTGCAGTTTTAAAGTTTTTCAACTTATTTTTGTGAATTTTTATTTAAATTTTGTATTAAAATTTGTATTTTAAGTTTCTTAATTTAGGTTTTTTTTGTATGTTTTTATATTTTTGGGTTTTTTTTTTTTTAACTTTTTAAAGTTTTTTTTGGCTATAAATTTATTTTTTACCTTTTTTCTTAATTTT
>JASDQU010349526.1:0-12254 GCA_032191745.1 Picea mariana
CTAGAGAGGTAGTGGGGGCCTAGAGGGCCCATAGTGATAATAGTGGAGGTCATTCAATGTAAGGTGGACTAGGTCCACTATATTAGTAAATAAGGCCCGCTATGGTAGTTAGATATAATAAATGTAAGAGGACTTCTTAGAAGGTTCTACTTGTAGAAGATTCCTCCTTTAGAATGTTCTTAGATGATGGTAGAACTATATAAAGGGGTTCAAGCAATGTAATGAGATATGAAGAGAATTATTGTATTTGGAGCTGAAGCTCATTAGGAGGTTGCCCCCTCGAAGAGGCAAGTGAACAGGAGAGGATCCCTTCCATAATAGGATCCATTGTATGGTGTTGCCCTACCTCAAGGGTTTGATAATAACATTGTGTGGTTTCTTCTATCTTTCTTTGTGGATCTATTGTGTATTTAGTATTTGTGGTTATTATATTGGTAGATCTATATTGGGTTCTTAACATATCCTCACGAAGTTTATCTGGCCTAAGAAAGACTGCATAGACCTTTTGGATGTAGGAGGGGGAAGTTTTGAGATGACTTGAGTCCTTTCGGGGTCGATAATCATCCCTTTGCTTGACACAATAAATCCTAAGAGTTTACGTTGTTCTATTGCAAATATAGATTTTTTTAGGATTTAAGGAAATGTCGTATTTACGACATCGCTGTAGAACTGCTCTTAAATGAGCTAGATGATCGGTTTTGTTTTTAGAAAATACAGTAACATCATATAAGTAAACTACGACAGACTGATTGATTAAGCCTCGAAAAGCGATGTCCATCGCTCTCTGAAAAGTGGCACCAGCATTAATCAATCCAAAGGGCATTTTTCGATAAGTGTAGGTGCCCCATGGAGTGCGGAAGGTAGTTTTAAGTTGGTCTGGAGGAGACATTAGGACTTGGTTGTACCTGGAGAAACCGTCCAATAAAGATAGCCTCTTAGAACCAGATACCCGTTGAAGGATCTGTTCCATGGGTGGGACAGGATAGTTGTCTTTATCAGACGCTCTATTAAGGTTTCAGAAATCGACGCATAGTCGAATTTCCCCACTTTTCTTCCGAACAGGGACAAGGTTAGAAACCCATTGAGTGTGCCTAACTGGAAAAATTATCTTAGCATTTAGGAGTTTATTTAATTCTTTTTTGACGGTCGGTTTGAGCTTAGGGTGCATTTTTCTTAACTTTTGTTGAAAGGGTAAGGTTTGGGGTTTCATAGGAATGACGTGTTGTATGATGATGGGGTCAAAAGTTTTAAGGTCATCATACGTCCATGCAAAAACATATTTAAATTCTTTGAGCAATTTAATAAATGCAGTTTTTTCTTGTTCAGAAAATCCCACCCCTATATTAATGCACTGCGGATTGTCATTAGTTCCTAAGTTTACTTTTTCATATGATAACGAGGAACTATTGGTTTTACAGTTGACCGATTTTTTGAATTTATCTTGAAGATCATAAAATTTCTCTAATCTAACTACAGATTTAGGGATCAAATTTACCATGTCCGATGAAGATTTAGGAGTTCTCGGATCTGGTATTACCGTGAAATTTCACAAATTGTCATCGTGAGTGCATTCGTCGATCACCGTGCCTTGAAAAGTTTCTTCCATATGCAGGAAGCTGATAATCTGCTGATCGTTGTCGAAGACCCTCTAATTTGTGATGTTGTCAGGAACGGATGGCCTGAACAACAGTTCGACGGATAATGCGTCTGGGGACAAGCCTCCTGCAGGAAAGAGTTTAGAAGCTACGTTAGCTAATAGATCAGCTTCAAAATTATTCAATCTAGGAATACAATTTATATTGAAAGCAGAAAATTTATTCATTAAATTCCATACCTCGGATTGGTAGCTTTTAAGATGCAGAGACAGATATTGGATAGAATCTCTTACCTGTCTAACCACGATTTCGGAATCGCCAAAGACAACCAAGTTTTGAATGTTCATGTCTAAAGATTTTCTGAGGCCCTGCAGTAAAGCCTCATATTTTTCTGTGTTATTAGTACATTCAAATTCTAACCTACATGCAATCAGGGTTTTGTTATCTGAGGGATCAATAATAACGCAGCCTACACCAACTCCTTCTTTGGAATTTGACCCATCAAAATAACGAGACCAAATTTGATTTTTATCGGGTGCATGAGACCATTGTGTAGAAGCTGCTGGCTGCACATATGCTACAATCTCAGACTGCTGTTCTAGATTGGTGATGGCTGAAGTCTCGGCCATGAAATTGCCGAAAAAGGTATCCATCCCTTGTATTTTGGGTGATTCAGCAGAGGGTGTAAATGGTTCATTGGGATCATTCAAATCTGTGACTGTGAACTTAAGGTAGCGTTCACGATTTACCTTGATCTTGTTGGGCTTGCCGTTCTCGGGCAGCCACATGTGAGACCAATCTGTCACGAAATAGCCATGTAGCTGCTCCAACCAATCCCTGCTTAAAAACATACCATACACTTCTGTAATATCCACAACAATAATATCAATGACTTGATGAACCTTGGGGTTAGACAATAATCTTATAAGTACATTCCTTAATTCGCCTACAACTTTAACACTGGTTCGATCAAGTTGGATGATTTTTAAAGTGGATGGTTCGACCTCAGCATTAATATTCTGACATACAGACCATGGCATCACATTTCATGACGCTCCTGAGTCTACCATACAATTGTGCACGTTTCTATTAAAGATTTCGAAAGTTAACAAAAATGGAGGTACATTTCGGCGAGTACTAAGGGTGGTAGTTTGTGGCTTTTTACTCGCAGTTTATAAAGCTAATTTATCTACATTATTTACATTATTTATAGGAAGGCTTCCTTTGTCTTGAGGATCGGGATTATTTTTAGCGGAAGTCTTCTGAGGAAATTTGTTCTGAACAACCTTGTTTGAATTACCATTTTTTCTATTCTCTACGATGTTCTGTAACATTTTTTGTAGCAGAAACGAAAATTTCAATAACTCATAAACAGAAATGTTAGCCCTTAACTTTTTAAGATCTTTAACTAAATCATAATCTAAGTTGGGGTTTACATGAATCTATTTAGTCTCAACTAGTTTAGATTGCTTTGGAGGCAAAGTCGTAGTGTTTTCGGAAGAAGGTTTGTTTGTTGTCTTACTCCTAGTATTATAGGGATGAACTGTCTCGAATTTAGCTTGAAAGATGCTATCCGAGAAGTGTCCAAAAATATTTGGAGAAGACTCTTCTTCTTGAACTGTCTCTTGTTCAACAACCTCTTCAGGAATCTCAGGAGGCATCAAGTTATCTTGGGCTTCTAGAATTGTTTGAAGGGCGTATTGCAGACTTTCTAGATTAAGGCACTCAGTAGTTGGATTAGGTTGGTTGGTGGGAAAAGGTTTCCTGAATGGGGGCTTGTAAGGCCCTTTGCTCGAAGAAGCTTCTTCGCTCATCCTTTTCAAGTCTATAACTTGGTTTGACAGTTTTTGAACGACTTTGGTTAAGTTTTCTAAATCAGAGTTTTCAGGTTGTGTTTTATTTTGAGTAGGTCTAGGGAGGATTTCGATCTTCTTTTTGGAAGAAGAGCTAGTCTTTGTTTCATTGCTAGTAGTGTCTTTTAAACTAAGAATGTCTTTTTCAATATGGCTGGCCTCCTCGAAGGCCTCTAACAACGTGGCTTTCTTAGATCGTTTAACCCAAATAGATATACTTTGATGCAAGGCTTTAGTATAGTATTCTATGATAAGATTCTCGGTAGGCATGGAATCCATAGGGATTCAGTTCTTAAGTGTTAAGAATCTTTGATTAAAGTCTTTAATTTTCTCTTTTGGGTTCATTTTTAATCTAGAAAGCTCCATAACCAGGAAATTCCGGGGTTTTATCATCTCTGAACTTTTCCAAAAAGCATGACTCGAACTTTTCCCAAGACACGATGGTATGGGGTTGTTGGGAAAAATACTAGGTAGAGGCATTGCCCTCGAAAGTGTAGGGGAACAACCTATAGACTACGTCTTCATGCTCGTCATTGCAGAGTCTAATGGCTAACATAAACTTTTTAATGTGGTCTTCAGCGATCTGTTTAGAGTCAGGGTCAAACTTGGGAAGCCACTTCTCTGGATGTTTGGGTAAGGGATGTTGAGCCCCGGGTACGGCTACTGCATCCTGGTCGAGCCAAGGTCTGGCAGGATTGTTCTGGTTGGCCATTGGTGTAGTTGGTGTGGAAGGATGAGAAGGGGAACTGCCTTCGTCAGAAGAGTTTCCTCTAGAAGAAGAAGGAGATGATGGAGGTGGTGAGGGAGGTATTCCAGATCCCCCTGTAGCAGGAGTGAGGATTGGATCTGTAGGGTTCACAATGAGGTTAGTGCCTCCGAGTTGTTCTCTGATATCAGAGAAATCTAAAGGTTGGTCTAAAGGTCGATTTGGTTGCCTCAAGCAGGCTAAGGCACTATGTGTTCTTATGAGAGATTGGCGGACAATCTCTTGTATATCACCACCTGTAGGATTTGGGGTTACTGGTTCGACTGTGATCCGTGGATCATCATTTGATGTGGTTGCTGTTTGAGGGAGGATGATATCGTTCGAATGACTTCTTGTCACTATAGGTGAGCGATTAGGTGGTGGAGGAGTCTTACGACTGCCTCGTGCCATTAATAAATTTCAGGCCCTCCTTCTAGCGCCATTTCATGATGTGTGAAAATGAGCGCTCGCCAACTGGAAGAGTGGATCCGGTCCGGGGTTGTCTAAATAACCCAAGACATTTGGGATGACCCACCCTGATGGGTTTAGCGGCTCCGTTAGCCGATCTAAGTCCTAGGAAAACAAAAGAAAACTACACTAAGGAACTAATCTAAATGAAAACAATAACTAAAAGCAAACTAATAAAAAAATCTGAAATAAATATATACAATCTATTATCTATATTATGTAGCAATAATTCTATAAAATTAAATGTTCAATTATCAACACAATTAGATTCAATTACAAATATACAATATTTACAGATTACAGATTTAAATGAAAACCTGCAAAAATCATTTGTAAACTGTCCTAAGACAGCGAAACTATTGTTTTTTGATTTTTATAATTTTATGAGAAAGAAATTAAATAAAACTATCTAAGCTAAGAAACTAAAATAATAATTCTAACTAAGAATATGAAATATATATATATCAATCTAAACTACTTAAATAATACTAATAACTAACCTGTAATAACGCTTTCCAATTTGTCCTGTGTAAAGGATCATGTTCAGCTGTTCGATGGGAGGAAACCCGCACCAGATTCTCTACAAGCCTCTTGTAAACAGGAAGCAATAGTGCTCTTTTGAATATCAATAACAAAACAAAGAAGACATAAATTTGATAGCATTCTTATGATTTACAAATCATCACAATTAGGTAAAATTGTATGCGAAGATCTGTACAAAATGATCCATTTAACGAAGAAGGTAAACCTTTAATTCCTTAAATCGAAACAAAGCAAATGCTGTACTTTTGAAATAAGAGAGATCATATATGGATAACACATAAACCAAATCACATCAACCTGCAATGAATTATGATAGCTAAAGTAGTCTATAATTGATTGCAAACTGATATGAATAAAACTTGAAACAAAAGTTTGATATATTGAAAGCTAAAGCTGTTACAAGACATCAACTTTCATCCTAGCTTGTATTATAAATCCATAGTCTGGTTCTCCCCACAGTGATGATGATGGGTTCATTACAAAAAATGACAAGTATTTAAAGATCACAGGGTAAAAAATCCATGTGGTAGTTATCAAAGCAAATTACAAAAAATCTAGGAATAATCTCCCAAGTCCCTATTTTTTGCCTATGACTAGAAACTGATAACTATATTTAAACTGCTACAGCATGTCCAATTTGTCAATGAAATTCGTAGGTACCTGTAAGTAGACAATAATACAAAAGTTTAGATAATGTTTTATTGATAAAATTGACAAAAATCTAATTTTTAAGACTAGCTACAGAATCTTGCGATTCTGGAGCTGGTCTAATTTGAGCACAAAATCATTTTAAAATCAATCCAAAACTAATAGAATTATATTCGACTTATTAAACCAAAACTAATTCCAAACGAAGCGAATCGTTCATACCACAACATATCAAAACTTGTATGCAAATTGAAACAAATGAAATCATAATTGAATTAACCAATTGATAACAGGATATGTGGGATTTGTCAAACAACTTTTATTACCAATTCAGAACATACAGAATTGATTGACAGTTGGGGAACCAACAAAATCATCTCTTGAACCAATTTCAAAACAAACTATAATCGATTTAGCCAAGTCTTTCATACGAATTCAATAGAGAGAAAATATGTCAATCTGAGCTTGACATAATCGTTTTTCAAAATCAAAACTAACAGAACAATATCAAATCTATCTTCGATACCAATCCAACTCATACAAGTAATTATGCTAACCCAAGGCACGCAACAATCGTTTGCAAATCAAATCAAACAGGAAAGAATCAAAATAGTTTGGGGCCGACACAATCGTGATGCAAAACCGTATCAATTGCCACAAGATTTTAGCAAACCAATCTTTTATACAGGTCGAATGCAATCATAATCCAAACGAGAATATTTATTCAAACTAAAAAGAATCGTTTCTGGTAAATCAAAGTCAACATGATTGTTTTGAATTTAAAAAAAACAAACAAAACTAATCGAAAGAAAACCCAATCGATTATATTAATTCAAACGTACAGAGTTGTTTTCAAAGAAAACCAAACAGAATCACAAACAACCCAATCACTTATACTAATCTGAGCACAATAAAATCGCATAACCAAATCATGGCTATATTTAATTTTAGCAAAACGAATCTACTGTACATGATTCACAAAGAAATCATTTTTAGTGATTTGAGTATAACAGAACCATTTTGAATATATTAAACGAACAGAGCTAATTGAAAACAATTTCAATCGGTTAAATTAATTCAAGCAAACTCACAAAAAAAAATCGATGTCAAAACACATACCTGGGCAACTCGGTCATGATAATTTTTAATTGACAAAGGTCGTTGCTTCTTCGACATTCCTGAAGACAATCGAACCGATGGTTTTTGTTTCTTCTCGTTGGCTTGTATCCTGTCGTTCTCCTTCGCCAGCACTGTCACCCGTTCCTCTAACGTTTTGATCTTTGATTGCAACAGGGGAACGTTGGTGTAATAACACTCTAGCCAAGCATCACATTGGGTACATGGTAATTGATTGGGCTTCGACATCACAGGCGAGGGTTTGTTCAAATTACCAGGGATTTCATTGTGCAGCTTGATTCCTGGGTAGTTTGGGTCATTTTTGAGGCAAGGAGGTAAGTTAGAGACATAGTCATAGGATTCCATAGAGCATAATCCATGGGAATAGGGGTATTACTCAGTCAGGAATCGTTCAATTTCGGAGTCCGAGTCCTCGCTCAACACTATGGGATTTTGGTCGACATTTTGCTTGGGTTTGTTCCTGGCACATCTCGATATCCATCGAGTGTTTTTCTTCCCCTTAATGTTGACAGTAGTATCACTCTTACCTTTCTTCCTCATAGGCTTCTTGACGGCCTCAGTCTTCTCTTTAGCACTTGGGTCAACAGTAGTATCAGGTAGGTCCACGTCGGGGAAATCCGAGGGTTTGACAGGGGGTAGAAGGATGTGGAGTGGCACGGCTGGTCCAACTAATGTTTCACTAACCACAACCTTATCCATTTGGACAGACTCGGAGGTGGAAAAGGCATTCCTAGATAGGAAGGCCTGCCAACTATTACTGCTAAGGCTCAAATGGTGGATGATAATGAGTTTAATCAAGCCGTGATGGAAAAGGCTGCTATCAACCTTCTCACGCTTGAATCTTTTAGACATCTTGTAAAGACTACACAAGAGATAATGTGGCATATTCAAAGGGTAGCCTATAAAATTCATCAATAACCGGAGATGATACAGAAATACCAAGCCATAACGACCCTCGCAGGTCAAAAACTGTTTAACAATTACCAAAAGATCGTGCCACCTGGGTTTGAGGGTAGTGATAGGCATACCTTTATCATAGGAAACAATCTTTCTTGAAGTGAATAGAAGTGGCCATGACACCTCGTCTACTTTGGAGTTTTTGAACCATCTTTGCCCTGTTGCTGGTAAGCCTGTAGCCGAACTTAGAAATTCCTCATTGAGCTCAAGCTGTATGTCTCTGACTTTAGACCTGCATCCGTCAAAGGTGAGGGTGAATTGTTGGGCAACCGAAAGGTTGAAACCCTCGAACCTTTGAATAAACACCATCCAACCACCATTTTCTAAATCCTTACGAGCATTATCGAATAGCAACAGAGTTTGGCTACCATTTGGCTCTATGCGCACCACAGGTGCCATAGACAGAGGCACACAGTGAGCAGGGTGAACGAGCAAGGGTTTGGACAGAGTATACGCAGGGTCGATAGCTCACAGGCTTGCTCGAAAACAACAGAGTTAACCCTGGATAGGGGGAAGGCATTAATGCCTGAATGTGTGAGGGTGGTGGAGCTGGCTCACCCCATGCAAAACAGTCATTTCCCAATGTACAACCGACGATGCATATAGCGATTCAAATCACTATTGCATATGTTAAAAACAATGCCGTTCAAATAATTAATGAAATTAATGGTAAATCGACCCAAAAATTTGCATTATCATAGCGTTTGCATAGTTTTAAAATCAAAATAATAATTTGAAATCAACACCAAGGGTTCGATCATATCACATATGTATTGTATGAAATGATTACACCAAGGGTCTAACCACAACGTCAATGTGTTTTCATGAAAACAATGTGTCAAGGTAATCGATGAAAGAACATAGAACATCAAACCACCAATGCATCGAAAACTCGATCATAAGAATATCATCACAGTCTTATAAAAACGAAGTCATATTAACAATTAAAGAATGCCAAATGAGTAAAGATCTTGGATCCTTGCCAACTGTGCGACTATAATTAAATTGGAAACGCAATGAACACATAGACAAGAGTGACCATAATAATCCAGTGACGATTTTAATGTGACTTCGAAATCAAAGTTTTCACGCTTGCTGTCATGAAAACAAGAAAAAAGGCAGGTGTGCAAATAGCGCAAAAATAATAGTGTTGTTTTAGTCCGAAGATTGCGATGAAAATCAAGGTTCGCAAAACACTGGTGTAGGCAGCTTATAAGGACAGTATAAAAATGCGAATTGGCTGCCAACAAATACCTAAAAAGAAATAGAGACTTCCATGATAGAAATGGCCATTAGCATTGTACCATTAGCTCAAATAAGAAAATTTTAAGTCTGTACACATCACTTTTGCTAAGAAACTACTACAGCCTAAAGTTCTTCAATAGAATATTGTCTTGGTGTATCTGTCCCTACAAATTTCAATGTAATTTTTACTAGCCCGGTGATTGATATTTTTCTATTTTTGAACTTCATTGAACACATTCTTCTTCAAGGTTTTCTAGCTATAAAACTCCCCATGCTTTCCATAGCCTCTGGCACTGGTCTACATATGTTATTATTGGCTTGCAAAATTTTTGAGTTTGATTGTAAACCTAGGAGAGAAGTAACACCAGACTTACAACCATTCCAAATAAAATACCATGAGGATTTAAAGAGACCACTTACTCATGAAATAGACTCACATGACCATTGATACATGAACATTCATCAATTGCAAAGAATCATAAGAAAAAATCTTCAAGAGAGCACTCTATCTAGCCATCCATAGCATTAAAATAAATATACAAAGAATTTCCTCTAAAGAGTCTCCAAAATATTTTCAATCAAGATCTAAGGGATTTATTCCGCAATCAAAGAATTTAGTTTCCACTCTTCACTCTTCATTTGACATTTATTAAGAACCCTTAGTGTGCACCTAAAAAGGCTCACTCAAACCAAATTGATACTCAAGTTTTAGGCAAGATTTAAAATTTGAAGAAGACATTGGTAGTTTTAGGCACATAGTAGGAAGATTGAGCATAAGAAATGATGTGTCATATATGAATGTATAGTCACCTTGCCCAAGGTGTGCATTTAATGCTCCAAATATGTAAGTTCAAGAAAATAAATAACATCGAAGTTGACATTGTCAAATATTATCATAATGACAATAAAGACAAGAAAATATTTTCACTAAATAACTTTCTACACTATGAAAGATACCAACTAGTTGCCTTGTTCTTTTCCATTTGTATTTTTTGGTAAGGTAAATGCTCCTTTTTGAACTGTGGGGAGTTGTTATCATCCTTTGCATGAGTTATCAAATTTTCTTAAAAGGGTTCACCACATTTTGAGCCCAACTACTCTTCCAACCTTATATTTGGGAGACTTCACCGTATATACTATAGAGATAAAAGGTATGGCCTCAAATCTTATGCATGAGTTCCATATGTAGACATTAAAGTCATCCAACAATGAATATTTTGCACCAAAGTCCATCCCAACACCACATAAACACCAAGGAATGCCACAATATCTCCAAAATTATACAATAGTAGGTATTGGCCAAAAAATAGCTCAAACTAGCATTAGTAGATTGATACACACTAGATCTCTCAAAAGAATGCAAAATGATGTGTACAATCACAACAATCAAAATTGTACCCTTGGAAAGACTTAGATATAAGAAATTATTCATCATTCTCTCATAACCAAGGAGCATATCCAAATAATGAATGGAAAAATCCTCCAACCAACACTTGAACTATCTCAACCCAACACGACTACTATGTAGAAATCCTTCACATCTAGGTTCATGTAGCAATCTCTCTGCCTTGTTGTTGTTGTCACCTAGCTTGTTAAAAATATGAGACTATTAGGATTCTGGTAAAATAATAGTCCATGTCATAAAAATTCAATTATGAGTGTAGGGGTGTTCAAAGATTATACTAGATGAGAATAAAGATATGAGGAATGGCCAATCTGGATATCGATCCTTATTTCCTAAATGAGAAATGTATTAATGAAGAACTTTGTGTGCATTTAAAACTGTAAAATTCCCACTCAATTATTTTTGGTATTTTTCTTGGTTTTACTATGTTGGCCTTTCGTCAAACAGTTTTCCATTGAAATGTTTATAGAGGTTGTTATGAATTTACTCACTACTGTAGTAATTTTATATGAATTCTTGAGTGTGGAATTTTGACAAACACTTGGACTATAGGCTATTTCACATTGTTTGACTACCCAATTTGTTGTTATGGTATTTTAGATGGATTCTTGAAGTGTTTTAGATGGTTGACATAGATTTCATGTGCCCTCACTGTTCTCTTTCATCACAAAAAATATAAATGACAACATACATAATGGGAACCAAACTCACAATCATTGAATAAGGGAAACATAGCAAAAAAATTACACTTGTTTATTAGCAACAATACTCACAGATTTGGTCTTGTTATACAGTGGTGATGGATCGTCTAGCTGCCAGGAGAAGTGAACTTTGTTGTTGCTGTAATAACTATTAGAATCACCTATCAACCACCTGGGATAGCCTTCCAATCCATGATTTGAGCTGTCAAGGGAGTTTTGTGCCTTCCACTATATGTAAAATGTACCCAGCAAGGCTCACGGCCTCCTCCTCCCTTAGAAATCGACCTAGCAATGAAAATTCCTCCCCCAACAAGCTAAATCGAACCCCCAATGAATGTGTCACTGCCCGACAAGGGTAAAATCATCCCCTGAGCCCAAAATCTGTCTTCTATGAACAAGAAATCGACCCCTGTAATTTGGAATACATCCAGCAATGGATTTTATATATTCCCACAAGATATTTTCCCTTCTATATTTAGGTAATGCGTTCCCAAACTCATAGCAAATGGTTGGGGATAAGGACCCACGAATTTCTTAAGAAAACTCAACCTCCTTTATTATGGTAGAGATATATGATCTGTTGTGACCATGATAGTGCCCAGGTTACAATAAGCTCGACCTCCAAGTTAAGAACACCACCATCAAGAAATACAAACCCACGCAAATGAAGGTGCGCCCAGTCTAGAGAGGAATAGTGTTTCCACAAGTAGACTCAGCCTATGAATAAGAAATCGATCCCCCAGTGAATACTCAACAACTGGGAGTCTCTGCGGTCTTGATAACCACTAAAACCAAACCCTTGTTCCCCTCCCAGCTAGCTTCCTTGCGCAGAGGTCTGGTCTCGGTCTCCAATCAGATATGGTCGAAATAACCCCTAGTCCTAGTCTAGATGTGAAAAAGGGGATTTTTCTAATGTTTTATTATATTTCATTTTTTTATTTAATACATAGTTTGGCA
>JASDQU010349529.1:0-18926 GCA_032191745.1 Picea mariana
GCAAGAAGGAACTAGCTTCTGAATTTGATATGAAAGATCTAGGTCTCATGCATTATTACTTGGGACTAGAAGTATGGAAGAAGCATGGTGAAGTATTCTTTGGACAAGGGAAGTATGCAATAAAGATCCTTCAGAAGTTTGGAATGATGGATTGTAAGTCCATGGACACTCCTACAAATACGGATATAAGAAAAGTGAAAGATCTAGATTTTGATCCAGTAGATCCATCACTATATCGACAATTAATTGGGTCATTGATATATTTGGTAAATACTCAACCAGACATTTGCTTTGTCGTGAATACACTAAGCCAGTTCCAGGTGGAACCGAGACATGAGCATTGGATAACTGCAAATCATGTATTAAGATATATTCATGGGACAATAAACTATGGCTTAAGATATACCGCATCCAATGATATACAGCTTCATGGATTCACAAACTCAAATTGGGCAGGAAGTGCAAAAGACAAAAGAGTACTTCAGGAATGTGTTTCAGCTTTGGCTCCACCATGATATCTTGGGGCAGCAAAAAACATAAGTCTGTCACACTCAGCACAACAGAAGCAGAATATATCATAGCATGTGAAGCATGCATAGAAACAATATGGCTAAGGAAGTTAATTTTCGATTTATTTGATCAAATTCCATATTCAACCATAATACATTGTGATAATCAAAGTTGTATAAGATTATCAAAACATCCCGTGTTTCATGAAAGGTTGAAACATACTGAGATCAAATACTACTTTATTCGAGATAAAGTCTAGGAAGGAGAGGTAAATCTCCAATATATCCCCACGGATGAGCAGACAATAGACATCCTGACAAAGCCTCTATCCAGAATAAAGTTTGCATATTTTTGAGAGAAGATGGGGATCGTGGAAATAACTCCCTTAGCTGAAAGGGAAGAAATGACTCTCCAGGTTGGGAGGGAGCATTGACATATTATTGAGGACATTCATTTTCAAGATTGAAAAATAGTCCAGTTTGGGCAGATTCTTTCCTGTTTGGAAAGTGGATTGATATTTCTGACGGACAGACATTTTCCAGTTCAGAAAATGGTCCATATTTCTGATGTACCATAGACAACGACTTCCCATTTGGGTTAACATGGGGAGTGGTCTAGGGCAGTCTCTCTTCTTGAGGGTTACTCAAGAAGACTGGCCCGCCTTGCCAGAAAATGATTTCTCATTGTGGTTAACATGAGGAATGGTCCATTTTGGAGGTTGGTACAGGACATTCTTTTCCTCTTGTGCTTAACAAGGGAAATGATCCAGACAATCATTCCTTAGGGTGGATTCATTCTCTCTAGGTTGTAGTTTGTTTAGTGCTGGAGGAATGGACCAGGGTGGGGAATGGTCAAGGCTCAGCAATCATGGACATGGATTCCTTAGGGCAGATTCATTCTCTCCAGGTTACACTTTGTTTAGTGTCGGAGGAATGGCCCAGGGTGAGGAATGGTCTAGGCTCAGAAATCAGAACAATCATTCTTCCTTGTTTGAGAAGAATAAGCCAGATAGCCCATCATTGATGTTCTACTCTGAGGGAATATATTCTTTCAGATCTCACAGATGTGAGTGAAAGATTGGCCCAGATGATTCAGTTTATTTTAACAATATTTTCTGTGCAGGTTGATATCAGATGATTGTTATGGAGACTACTTCTCTCCAAATAGTAGAGTTATGCTACTATGGTGGACATGTTCCACTATTTGTGACTATGTGTCACGGTTTGAGTAGTTGCATACTACCATGGATAGACACAGTTGTGTTCTATCAATTGATATTGTACCAGTTGTCATGGAGATTATCTAGTTGGATAATAATGACGGTGCTCGTGATACTACCAGTTGAATGGTCTATTTGTGCTCAATACCATTATTAGTTATACCTCCCTAGCTAGGAGGGAGTGTTGATATTATGGTAGCTTCGGGAGGTATGAACCTCTATTGTGACCTTTGACAAGATTAGAAAATTCTGGAAGAAAGTAAATAAATGAAAGTAACCTTAGATGAGATGTCGGTTGAAGAGAGATAATTAATATGAATTAATTAGTACCCAGAGAGAGAAGTCGGCCCAGAAAAGTCTTCCAGGAATACTATAAATACAGGGTGCCAGTCTCTCATTTAACACACTCTCATAATCGTAGAAGTCACTTGTGCGCACTGCAGTTTGGCAGTCTTGTGCGCAAGTACTAGGGAAGGTGTTACACCAGTTTTGGGTTGGACTCCATGATCATCTTTGGTTACTTCTTGCTTGGTGCATTAGACTTGCTTGGCTATTGGATTTCTACCAGGATTCTTCTCTCTGTCAAGGTCAAGGTGCTCAGAGGGTGGCTTCGGCCTATGGCTGGGTGACAATAGAGATATTGTCAATAGTAAAACGAGCACATTCATTCATATTGTAACATCGAGTTCCTCTCGGGTTGTTTTTCAATACCACCCCCTCTTCTCCNGCATTAGACTTGCTTGGCTATTGGATTTCTACCAGGATTCTTCTCTCTCTGTCAAGGTCAAGGTGCTCAGAGGGTGGCTTCGGCCTATGGCTGGGTGACAATAGAGATATTGTCAATAGTAAAACGAGCACATTCATTCATATTGTAACATCGAGTTCCTCTCGGGTTGTTTTTCAATACCACCCCCTCTTCTCCACTCACTTCCCAACCTATCTACTCTTCCTCTCCCTACGTGCCACTGGTATTCTTCACTACACATCGCCAAATCCATACTCTCGATACCTCCATCGTCTTCACACCTCCTCTCACTTTGACATATGTCTTCACACGTCATATGCCCTTGCATCCATTCATCCTGTCTCCCGATTGGATGCTCACCTCCACGTCTCCCCTCATGTTCAATGGGTTGACAACCATTCCAGCAAAACTATTCCACAGGTACAAATGGCAGCTAATGGGGTCAATACATAGTGCGCTTGGATTTCGAAAGCTTAGGCATAGACAGAGACTTTGGCCTATGGTCGGGTGATAATAGAGATATTGTCAATGGTAAAACGAGCACATTCATTCATATTCTAACATCAAGTTCCTCCTGGGTTTTTTTTCAATACCGCCCCCTCTCGCCTTTCGCCACTTATTCTCCACTCACTTCCCAACCTATCTACTCTTCCTCTCCCTACGCGCCACTAAAATTCTTCACTACACGTCACCAACTCCATACTCTTGATACCTCCATCAGGAAACGACCGAGCAAAGTAACAACATTTCAATTCATAATAGGTATCCACCAGTAGATACATTTTCTCTAGGAACAGCTTACTTAGTTTACCAAGCAGCGTTCCCGGCCACAACCCCGCTCAGAAGCCCTCCCCATAAGAAACCAGAATACTTTATCTTCACACCTCCTCTCACTTTGACATCTGTCTTCACACGTCATCTTCCCTCGCTTCCATTCATCCTGTCTCCTGATTGGATGCTCGCCTCCATGTCTCCCCTCATGCCCGATGGGTTGACAACCATTCTAACGAAGCTATTCCATAGGTACATATGGTAGCTAATGGTTTCAATACATAGTGCGCTTGGCTTTCAAAAGCTTAGGCATAGACAGAGAGCTAAGTCTCAGTCACAGGTCAACGCAGATTAGTTCCAAAAACACTTCAACAAGCTCTGCTCATGCAGCTGGTTATCTCCAGTGGCCTCCAACAGCTCACAGACATGCCTTCATTCAACACAAATCTCTACTCTGTCAATTCGAGGCCCATTTTCGGCCACTCAGTTCCTTCAACACATGCATCAGTTCTGTCACATAGATAGTAGTAGTTTTATTTGATTAAGTCAAGCATTTTTCTAGATTAGATGCAAGAGTGGTCTTCTATGTGTGATAAGAACCACTCTTGTTGATTAAGTCCAGTGTCTTAGTGAAGTTAATTATTTGATTTATGAACAGTTCCCTAAATTCAGGTCTCAGTCCCCTAAGGACGAGAGCCTCTACAACTCTTTTAAAGAGTTAGTTTTTGGATATTGAATGGGGGTCAGATTTTTTGAGGCAAGAATAGCAATAAAACAGACTAGTTGGACCCGTTTTATGCACATATTAAATCTCTCTACCTGGTGAACATACTCTTGAAGATAGTTTTTCGTTCAACTCTTCATGTGTTTTCATTCTTATCTTAAATACAATTTTTGATTTGTGCAATGTACATTTCATTTCCTTTCAGCTATTGTATGACTTATTTTTACTGAAATGCAACCTGTCAAACAACTAATGATTTGGTGAAGATTTGTTTTCTGCAACCTATGGGAATTATTGTGTTTTGATACATGTTTGATGTCTTGAAATGATATTTTAAGTATTGAACTTCTTGCAGTAGATTATTCATTGAGTAGTTTGTTGTTTCCCTCTGTTTTCTATAATTTCACTGGTCTGTCATTAATGTGCCATCAGCCAAGGAGGGTCCTCATCCATATCAATTTGCCAACCCAGCCTTGCCTTTGTCTTGATAGAATAATCTCAGACCAACTAACAAAAAGTTAAAAGAAGCAATCATTCTAAACTGATAGGTGGCCTAGCTTTTCCCTTTAGCAGTCAGGTGCAGACTTTAGGACCAAAATCTTCTAGCACTATTGCCAGGGAATGGAGTAACGAAATATATTTCCCTGGGAGAACAAAAATTGATTATCTCTGACCTTTGATGGTGAAAAAATATCAGACAGTCAGAGTTCCATCTTTCACTCGATGACTTCACTGAGTAAAATTTAAAGAAGAAATACTGGCGACCAAAAAGGGATTCAACAGATCCAAATATGAAAACAACAAAGCCAAGAAGGCTTATTATAACCTTGAGAATAACACAGTAGGCTCTGAGCTAGAAAGTAAACTAAGGAAATCCACTATAGCTCAGAGATACGCTTCCCCTCTCAAGGGAAAATATGCAAACCAAGAGAATACTTCAAACCATCATCACGAGAAGCTTGAATTTTCTAGCCCTGAGAATCATATTTCCAAAGGGGCTCAGACATCTCCTACTCCTGATTCCACTTCAACATCCAGTTATGCATCCACTCCTGTATCTCCCATAAATTTGCAGATTCCTATTGTTCAATCCATGGACGTTAATAGGATGGATGCCATAATTGCTACCAGATATGCACCCTTAGTGATACCTGTAGTTTTACATGCACTCCCAACCACAGATTACATGAAATATATGCCAATATATAATGGGGAAGGTGAAATAACTGTTGAAGAACATCTGGTATCCTTTGATAGTTTTGTAGACAACTTTAACATTGATTATTCAGATGTGTGGATGAGGTTGTTTGTACAGAGTTTGGATGGGGAGGTCAGAAAATGGTTCAGGAGTCTTCCTCCATCCTCCATTGCCAATATTGAGGCATTGGATGAAGCTTTCATAAAGAAATGGTGAGATAGGAGAGATTATCTCTATTACATCACTGAATTTGGGGCTCTAAAGAGAAAGAATGGTGAATCTATTTTAGACTTCACCAAGAGATTCAATAAAATGTATGGTAGAATCCCAGATGAAATCAAACCAACTGAGGCCTCTGCCAAGATAACTTATGCTAATTCATTTGATGCTGAATTATCCCTCCTCCTGAGAGAGAGAAGTTTAACCACACTGTTTTCCATGCAGGAAGCATCCATTGAGGTTGAATCTAATATTTTGGCATCAGACAGATTGAAGACTAGGTCTGATAAAGAGAAGAAAAAATAGAGAGAGGATGCTCCTGCCTCCTCTAACCCAGCTACATCTGATCCAAAAACTAAGGAGATGACCAAGAATTTGAAGGATATGACTTCTGAGATAGCTAAGCTAAAATGGGAATCCAAACAACCAAACATAACTTTTCAAGGGGTTGGTAATAGAAATCAGAACCAATTCAGAAGGCCTAATGACGCTCCTCAAGTAATGCAGAGAGAAAGGAGAAATGTTGATGATCAAAGGGTAGTTCCCCCTTTCCAAAACAATCATATTGAGGAGATAGATGCAAAAAATGATGATGTGGATGATACTGTTGTGCTTTTCAATGAGACATATTATTATACTAGTCACTTAACACAGCAAGTGAGGTAGCACAATTGTCAAATCAATTTGATGATCAGATAGGGGAAGATGGAGTTATTCAAGGTCAACCCAAGAAGAAATATGATTTGAGGACGAGAAATGGAGCTTCCAAGGCCACCACCTCTGATCAAGACAAACAAGAAGAAGCCCCTCTCAATCCAAATCCAAACAAAGGTATGCCATCGAAAACTCATTCATATCCACTATCAAAACCTCTTGCCCCTGAAACAAAGGAAGTTGATAAGCCACCAACCTCTTTCAGCCTGGAACATGAGCTGAGAAAAATCAAGATTCATGTCCCTTTGACATAATTGTTAAAAAATGAACCTTTCAAGAAATCCATCATGAAAGTTCTACAACCAACTCCTTCTAGTGTATCTTCTAATGTCATTAGTCTATAGGATGAAAACCCAACCATTACTGTGGGTCCACACATTGAGGATGGCTCTGATGCTTCTCCTCCTTTCTATATATCTCTGAATTTCCATGATAAGATCCTGCACAAGTGTTTTATGGACTCAGGAGACTCTCACAATGTCATGCCCAAAGTTGTTATGGAAGAACTAGGTCTGGAGATTACCAATCCTTACCAAGACTTGTATTCCTTTGATTCTAATAAAGTAAAATGTCAGGGATTGATAAAGGATATGGTGGTTTCTCTAGCACAATTACCCATGAAGAGTGTAGTGATGGACATTGTGGTGGCCGACATCCCCCCAAAGTTTGGCATGATCTTATTCAGAACATGAGCTAAAAAGGTTGGAGGATCATTGCAAATGGACCTCACATATGACACCATTCCTATGTTTGGTGGTGAGAACATGAGGCTATACAGAGAGGTAAGGTTAGCCTACATAGTCAGTGATCATCAAAACCCAAGCAATCACCCCATTTATGTTGTTGAGGATGGGATGGGTTTGTCTATTTTTTCATTTAAATGATGATGAACCTGAAATATCAGTTATCCAACCCAGAGAGAAGTTGATGACTGGTCAACAAAACAAGGTGTGGGAGATGTATTTCGATGTCTCTTCATCAAGAGAAGGATATGGTGTAGGTATTCTCCTCATTTCCCCTTCAAAATAAGTAATAAACCTCTCTTATAAGATGGAGTTTGAGACTACTAACAATATATATGAATATGAATCTCTAGTATTGGGATTGAGGGCTGCCAAAGCCATGTCCATTGATTGTCCATTAGTAGATTCATCATCTCTCTGAACTATGACTTCTTTCTCTCTGTCTGCGGATTCATCTCTCACTACAGTGCCTGAAAGTACAATCTCTTGAATGTGTTCCTTATTTAACTGTCCTTTTTTTCTTCCAGTTATTTTCCAAACCTTTCTGTATATGAAATCTTTCCTTTTATCTGTAGATTGTTCTTCATCTCGTTTTATTTCCAATCTTGCGATCTCTGGGAACTGGTCTTTGTTCACATGTTGTTCATGTTTTGAAAAATGTCAACATACCAACAATGCTTCTTCTGCTTATCTTGTAGAGCGAGTGTGCATTCTTCATTGCTATATTGATTATTCTTTCTTATACATGTTCTCTTCTGAGGTTCCTGTCTGTGATTGTTGTTGTTCTGTTGTGGCTCTCTAGGAGGGACTGTCATTCTACAATCTTTGGCCATGTGTCCAAATTTATTGCACTTGTAGCATTCCACTTCAATTCTCAATGATTCAAACTTGTTGTAGCTTCTTCTTTGAGTTTCACTAGGCATTCTTGGATAACCATTTTGTGTATGAATTTCAAAGTTGTTTATGTTCCTACTATTAGCTCTACAGCTTACAACTTTATGTCCAAAATTATTGCATGCATAACATAAACCCAAAAAGATAGTTTGATACCTGGGAGTTGAAGATCTTCTGAAAGGATTTACACTTATGAATCATTCTTCTTCTTGAGGCCTATTTGTTTTTGTCGGTCATCGATTCTGAAATATGAATCTTCTCAGTGGAGGAGTGTCCCTGTAATCTTCCTTGTAAGTCTTCCTATCCCATTTGATTGTTTCTACATAATGTTTTCGATATGTTTCTTGTTCTGTTTCTTTAGAGATTGATCCCTTTTCTTTCTGATTGTGTTCAAGTCTAGACTTGTCATGATTAGGCCTTTGACTGCTGATAATGTCATCCAAAATGTTTGAGTTGTTCTGCATATTTTTATTTTGAAGATCCTTTCTCAATGTGATAATCTTTGCTTCCAAATTTCCAATGATCCTGTCTCTTTCTTCCAACTGTTCTTTGAGTGCTTCTTCATTTCTTTTATATTCTTTTATTTGAACCTCCAATTCCGTGATGATCTGCTCTAGTTCTTGAGTGTCTTCTTATCTAATTCTACTTGTAGCTTCTTGTTTTTCCTCTTTTCTCTCCCTATAACTTCTATGACAGTCAATAATTATTCTCGGTAGTCAACTTCTGCCCCTTCATATTCTTCTTCGGTGTCTTCTTTATCAGAGTCTTCTACTTCCATGAATAGAAATCTTTTTGTCTCACTGTCGTTAACTTCATCTTCATCTGATGAGGAGATGTCTTCTTTGGTGCATAAGTTTTTCTTGAAAACTTTTTTTGTGGTTCTTTTTCCTTTATATGTTTGTTTTATATTTGAGTAATCTTCATTATTCCCCTTATTTTTCCTATGATGACAATTTTTATAAAAAATGACCAATAACATCACAATTAAAAAAAATCAATGAAATCTTAACTTTATATATGTTGTTGGTTCCCTTGTTCAATCTCTTGACAAAGTTGGCCATTTCTTTATCATCTTCTGAGATGTCACTGCTACTGTTATGCTCTTTTTCTTTTTTCTTTCCCTTTTGCTTTGACCTTTTGGATTCTTTGAAAGCTGCTTCTTTTATATATGGATTTTCCTGGTCAGTTCTCATTTCATATTCTATGAAGATTCCATGTAGTTCGTCCATGCTTGTTGAGTCTAGATCTGCTCTTTCTTCTAGTGCTGAAATATTAGGATCAAATCTCATAGGAAGAGATATTAGTACCTTTTGAACAATTACAGATTATTTATTTTCTTCTCCCAATCGTATGATTGCATTCACTATTTCATCGACTTGTAAGAAGTAAGCTTCAATATTCTCATCTTCCTTCATCTTTAGTTGTTCGAACTGACCTCTATAAGTTTGAAGCTTTGCTGCTTTGACTTTTGAATCTCCTTCATAAATATTTTGAAGTTTGTCTCAAATATCTTTAGTGTATTTACAATGCATAATTTTGGTGTATACCGATTCACCAAGACCATTCAGAACTGCATTTGTGGCTTTGGAATTATTTTGACCGAGTTTTATTTCTCTTTCACTTGTTGGCAGAACTGTTGGTTCTTTGTATCCATCTACTATAGATTTCCAAATTTCAAATCCCAGTTTCTATTGTTATCACATATAGTTGTCAAAGGGTCACAGGATGAACAAGTCCATGGTCTACACATAAGCGTCCAAACGCAACATTCAAAAGAAACCCATTTTGGGTTGAAAATACAAGCAACGAACAGGTTCATTTTTCAACGGTGGAGATCCCCTGTGAAGTTCTGATTAGCGCTCCCCGAGATTTTGGAATTATAAAGTTGAGTGAGGTTTAGTGCCAGACATAAGCCTTGAAGTTGTAGTTCAAGTGCCACATGTCCTTCCTTATTGAATGATCATGATTTACTTCGGGAGTTCGGGCTTCAAGAGTTTTGTTTTCCCCACACCCAATTTCCTACGAAGTGCTTTTTCCCAAAGTCATAGATCAAGAACCATGCCTCCTTTCATATCAGGCGATCATGATTTACATTGGGAGTTTTGGCTTCTCCACTCACAATTTCCTCCAAAGTGATTTTGCTCGAAGTCTCATATCAAGCGCCACATGTTCCTTCAGATCGGATGATCATTGTTTACTTTGGGACTTCGAGGCTTCCCCTCTCATTTTCCTCTGGAGTAATTTCTCCCAGAGTTGCAGATCAGGCGACATGCATCCTTCTTAGATCAATGGTCATCATTCACTTCGGAGCTCCATCTCTACATGCATACCACCCCCGATCTCTGAAGTGCCAAATTTTGTGGTAGTCATCAGTTCAGATATGTGGTGCTCTCGTTAGTCATGACACTTGTCATCCATCTGGTGATGACACATGGCACTCAGTTCGGGCACCTTTGGGAATTTCATCTGCTTGTTTCCAAGTGACATGTCTCGCCTCTCTTTTCATGACATGTCAACATAATGACGTAAGGTCACCACGTCAGATCATCCTCTAGGAAGTGTTCTTGTTCAGGGCCATCTCCCAACGCGGTTAGAATGATCCTAAAATTGGTAGGTGGATAAACTTTAGCAGTGGTGCTAAATTCAGCAGGAGCACCCAGATCAATGACCATGCTCCATTGCGGGGACACAACATGCTTGAACGATAAAAATTTTGAGGGGTCCCACAATCGAAACCGCGGTATAGTAAAAGAGCTATATGGGGGAAGATGGTGAATTGTGGGATCAAAAGCAGTGTGAATCCAAACCTCCTTTGATGGCCCCACAATCACGTGCTTATATATCATCTAATCCAAGAGAAGTGTGTGGTGGTCCTCTAGGCGTTGAGCCTCACCCCGATCCCGAGGAGGATTCAGTTAATGGAAAAGGACTAGTAGTTGAAACCTTAGCTCCGTTCATAAATTGAAGGCATAGAAGCCATGGCCTAGAGGACTAGACCATTGGCCCATGGTACCACAGAGGGAAGAAAGGCCCATGCTGATCTGAGTTTTCATTTGACAGAGGAATGCACAGACGACAACATTAAACAAGATAACCAGGTCAGACTCCTGGAAGTTGTGGACTATTCTGATTATAAATAGATTAGTTTAGATTTTGTAAAAGGGGGGGTGTTCTTCAGAGGTTGGAGAACCGAGTGAGTTTCAGGATCAGGTCTCTGTAATTTTTCAGTTTGTATGTCTGAGGGCTTGGATTGTAAATATATGTTATTGAATATTCCTTTGAATCATTTTTATCAGACCATCTTCTTAGTTTATAACTATTTGTATTTTCCTTCTTGTCCGAATGTAATATATTTGATTTATGGATTCTTGAGGCGATGGATTTTCTGTTTCTATCATGCCCATCTTTCATGGTTCGTCAGATTTTGTTTGTTTTCCTTCTTGTCTGAATGTAATCTATCTGATTTATGGATTCCTGAGGCGATGGAGTTTTTTTTGCTATCATGCCCATCGTTCATGGTTCGTCATATTTTCTCTGTTTTTCTCATTGTTTGGATGTAATCTCTCTGATTTATGGATGCCTGAGGTGATGGAGGATATGTTTTTATCATGCCCATATTTCATGGTTCACCAGTCATTTTTTGTCTTCTTCTCCTCATCACCACATTAATCATTTTATCTGATAGGCGGCTTAAATTCCTTCCTTATCCACGATACTTATGACTCCATAGCCCAATGGTCCTGAACTAATTTGTGGTTACTTCTGTTATCTTTTCCTCTCTCTACAGTCTCATTGATCCACCTTCTCAAACCATTTTAATCCTTTTACCTTATTTTGATGGGTATTGGGCTTATCCTCTTGCATTCAGAGGGTGAATCTCAGTGCTAACATTAATGGCACCATTGCCAAGGACAAAAGTGAAGATATATTCCCTGGGAGAATGACAATGACTAGATCTGATCTTTGATGGTGAACAAAGACCAGATACATTCAGACTGCATATCATTCACCTAACGACTCCACTATTAAAGGATCCAGTGGAGACTCCCCGATTTTAAGAATTCATAGTTTCATATGGAAGCCATTTTGGCTCAAAGGTTTTCTCCTTTTAATTTCTCTTTTGTTCCTAATTTTCCAAATGTTGTTCCTACTATAGATGAGTGGGGTGATTTTTTGCCCAAATTTAGAGAACATAGAGATGACAACCCTGCAGAGCATCTGCTTGAGTTTCATGAACTCATGCATCAGTGGGGAATAAATCATGAGGATGTATTAATGAATATGTTCATGTATTGATTAGAAGGATATGCTCGTGAGTGGTATCGATCCTTTCCCCCTACTAGCATCTCCTCCCTGGAAGAGTTTCATGCAACTTTCAATATTCGTTATCAACAATTTTATTCCATTGAATTAATTTGTCATAGTTGTTGTGAGGAGTATAAAGATTGTGTTCATGAAATAGATAATTCTTATGAAGGCTGTGAGAATGAAGAAGATGCCTTGGATGAGGAATCAATTTTTTCTCTTTCGTGTTCATCTGCATCTGATGAAAACTGTGTTTGTTGTTTCAATAAGGAAAGTGCAGAAATTGAGTCTGTTCTGGAAGTTGATATTCTTTGTAGCCTTGTCTCTAAAAATCCTAGATATGAGCAGCCTACTTTTGACTCATATTATGATGATGAGATATTGCTTCATGGGTTAGATCTTGAAAGGAAACATGTGTTTAGTAATGAAGAGCAATTTTCTCTTGTTGGGTAGAATATACCTCTTGGTAGTGCGTTCGAGGCTCCTCGTTCATTTGATCATTATGGAGACAATGATGAAGATGTGGAGGTTTTTTTTGAAGCAAAGGGAATTAGCATCCAGCCTTCTTATGAAAATGAAAGCTTCTTCTAAGGGAAACATGTTAAGGAGAAGAAACCGTCCATTTATATACAAGAGGAGATTTCTTGCCGTCAGCTAGTAGATGTTACCAGAGAAGGCAAAGGAGAAGTGGATCATCAACCTTTCACTCACCTATGCTTGCCACAAGCATTCAACCAGATGTGAGCAACTGTAAAGAAGAGCATGATTTTTGTTATCAATCTAGTAGGTTTTATCACCTATTTTATGATCCTATGGGGGAGTACATGGAATTGCATTTTCTCCATGTATTGAAGCCTCCAAGATTCATCTTACATTCAACATTAGGAGGAAATTTGAAGAATGTAATTAATTTACCGTCACATTTTCATTATCCTTTGTTGATCAGTGACAGAGTAAGAAAATGTTTCGTTAGGAAGTTACTTGGGTGGTTATGGTGGAAGTTTGCTTTCACCTAGCACATTGTAAAAATCAGTTAGTGTAGGTTTGTACATAAATAAGCTCCTTCTGGAGCATATGTGTTTTCTTTATTTTCAAGTAGATAGTATACATATCAACTTGTGGTCCTCAGTAGGATGTTTTTGAGTTTGAATCCACAACCCAACAACTAAGGCACTGGAACTGTGCGTTCTTGGCAACTCACAGGGAGCATGCCATCCCCTGTGGAGCCAATTTTATCACATATATCTGTCAAAGGGTCGCAGGACGACCACGTCCATGTTCTGAACATAAGCGTCCAAATGAAACATTCAAAAGAATCCCATTTCGGGTTGAAAATACAAGCAACAGACATGCTCATTTTTCAACGGCAGAGATCCCCTATGAAGTTCTGATTAGCGGCCCCTGGGCATTCAAAATTATAAAGTTGTGCAATGTTTAGTGCCAGAAAGAAGCCCCGAAGTTGCAGATCAAGTTCCATGCATCCTTCCTAATTGGACGATCATGATTTACTTTGAGAGTTTTGGTTTCCCCACACCCAATTTTCTTCGAAGTGCTTTTTCCTGAAGTCACAGATCAAGCACCATGCATCCTTTCAGATTGGATGATCATGATTTACTTTGGGATTTCAAGCTTTGGGAGTTTCATCTTCTCCACTCCCAATTTCCTCCAAAGTGATTTTTCCCGAAGTCTTAGATCAAGAACCACATGTTCCTTCAGATCAGACGGTCATTGTTTACTTCGGGACTTTAGGGCTTCCCCTCTCATTTTCCTCCGGAGTACTTTCTCCCAGAGTTGTAGATCAGGCGACACATGTCCTTCTTATATGGATGATCGTCGTTCACTTCGGAGATCCAACTCTACATGCATACTGCCCCTAAGCTTTGAAGTGCCAAAGTGCGTGGAAGTCATCAATTCGGATATGTGGCGCTCTCATCAGTCATGACACTTGGCATCCATCTGGTGATGACACGTGGCATTCAGTCTAGGCACCTTTGGGAATTTCATCCACTTTTTTCCAAGTGACATGTGCCGCCTCTATTTTCATGACACGTCAGCATAATGACGTAATGCCACCATGTTAGGTCATCCTCTGGGAAGTGTTCTTGTTGAGCACCAAAATTAGCACCATCTCCCATCGTGGTTAGAATGATCCTAAAATTGGCAGGCGGATAAACTTTAGTGGTGGTGCTAAATTCAGCAGGAGCGCCCAGATCACAGATCATGACCACACTCCATTGCAGGGATGCAACATGCTCAAACGATAAAAATTTGGAGTGGTCTCGCAATCGAAACCATAGTATAGTAAAATATCTACATGGCAGAAGATGGTGAATTGCAGGCTCAAAAGCGGTGTGAATCCAAACCGCCTTTGATGGCCCCGCAATCACGTGCTTATATATCGTCTAATCCAAGAGCAATGCATGGAAGTACCCTAGGCGTTGAGCCTCACCCTGATCCCAAGGAGGATTTGGTTAATGGAAAAGGACTGGTAGTTGAAACCTCAGCTTAGTCCATAAATTGAAGGCATAGAATCCATGGACGAGAGGACTAGACTGTCGGCCCGCGGTACCACAGAGGGAAGAAAGGCCCATGTTGATCTGAGTTTTCATCTGACAAAGGAATGCACAGATGAAAACATTAAATGAGATATCCATGTCACACTCCTGGAAGTTTTGGACTATTCTGATTATCAATAGATCAATTTATATTTTTTAAAAGGGGGGGGGGTGTTCTTCAGATTAAGGTTGGCTGTCATTGATGTCAACCCTTGAAGAATGCTCGGTAGCACAAAGGTTTGGGTAATGTACCCAAGTTTTTTTGATGTAAATATGACTTATTATTTTCTTGTCATGGTTGATAATAAGTAGAAATGGATGAACTCCAAAGTGGTCCCCTTATGGTGAAAGCCCTCATGAGAAGACGCTTTACGGATTGAGTTATCCTAGAAGTATGGTTAGAGAACCCATGATTATTTGTGGAATAATGAGATGAAGGTCAGTGAATTTGTCAGTGAAACTATCTTAGATGGATATTTCTTGTCATTCCATTTCCGTTGGTATCTGGAACGTCACATAACTCCTCACGGTTAGAGAGTTATGGCCATGAGAAGTTAGAGAACCCAAGTTTGGGTAATGGACCCAAGATTGTTTGATGGATAATGGTATGAGTTTTGATATATTTTCAGGTAATACTATTCTATATGGATATAACATGTCATTCCATTTTTGGTGGTATGCGGAACGTCACATAACTCCTCAAGGTTTGAGAGTTATGGCCTTACGAAGTTGGAGGACCTTCATATGTTATTTAGAAGCCCCAAAAGGTCAAAGTAGTCAAAGTGGTTTAAGATATTTTAGAAGGTAAATAATAAAGTGAAGTGATGAGTTTACTATAATTCAAAGTGAATACAAATTATTTATTTAAATAATAAATTTAATGGAGAAATTAGAAGTGGCTCAACCCTAAAATAAAGAAAGTGGGCAAAGTGACCTAGAAGATGTTTTTAAGGAAGCTACTTGGAGAGTATAAATAAGAGGCAAGGCTCTCTCATTTTGAGATCACACTTGGGAATATTGAATATCTATAGGTGTCTGAGGTAACCAAAGGATATCTAATCATAATTTTTGAGGGAAGGTGAAGAAAAGAAGGTCAGAATTCAAGGAAGGATAAATTCTTTTGATGATTCTTTCTAAGGTATGTTATTTACAGGTCATCTCACCATTTCCACAATAAAACAATTTCTAGAATGGTTAAGACCGTGAAATTTCTATTCCATTGAAAAAACATATCCATGTATCTTTGGTAAAAAATTCAGCTTGTGGGTCGTTGTATTTTTGGAGTTACACTCTGTGGAAAATAGGGTTTGTGGCTAGTCTTGAAACTAGTCTAAAACAAGTGTTTCGGGTAAAAATGTCATAACTTCTTCATAACAGATCCAAATTCAGTAAGAAAAAATGTGTTGGTTAGAGTATAGTCAGTAGTATTCTTTGTAACATTTTCATATCTATTCAACAAATATTTCGTGTGGGGCACACTCTACAAGGTCGCTCTCTAGAGTAAGCCAGAATTCAGCAAGGTATGTCATTTTTGCTATAACTCATTTTCTAAGAGGTTACAAGTAGTGACACATGGAGGAATTGATAAAACACACTGAAGTTTTTTTTTATCATTTTCATATCTTTATTCATTACAGGTACAAAGTTATGATTATTTCAAGTTAGGGTTGTTGACTAATCCAAAACTAGTCATGTGAGACTACAAATTTTGATGAAAATTCTAGTCTCTTGTTGTTAAAGTTAAGGAAGGTTTGTAGGTATGTGATCATATAAACCAGGTCTATTACAGAGTTACAAATCATATTCGGATGATGAAATTGATGAGGAATTTTGGTTAAGGTACATGTTGTGTACATGGTTAAGACAAGTAGTTGATGAGTTGGCACGTCCATGAGGTGTATAGTTGATGATGTTGGTACATATTGATGATTCATAGTTGATGAGTAGTTGACATATGATTGGTACATACTTGGTACATGTTTGGTTGCAATTTTTTATGGTACATGTTGATTATAGGTTGTTTGGTACAGGTTGGTACAGGTTGGTGCATGGTTGATGCACTTGTTTATGGTACAGGTTGATTACAGGTTGTTTGGTACAGGTTGGTGCATGGTTGATGCACTTGTTTATGATATAGGTTAATTATAGGTTGAGGTACAGATTGATGCATGGTTTAGTTTTATTGGTACATGTTTAGAGTGATATATCTCACAATGATAGTGTGACAGTGGTTCCATCATTATAATTCTACTTCAGGGTGGTCGGACAAGGCAATGGAAGGTGGTTGTAGCCACCTTTCGGTTGTAGCCGAAGAACATAGGGGGTTGTAGCCTCCTTTTGGTTGTAGCTAGAGAATTGGGGATTTGGAGCTTCCCTCAGGTTGTAGCCTGATAAACTAGGGGGTTGGAGCCTCCTTCCAGTTGCATCAGGAAAACAAAGGAAGTTGGTGCTTCCAATGAATATAATTCTTCAAGACATATAAGAAAAAGTATTTTGTGGTTTTCTCCCACTTTGGGTTTCCACGTAAAACACTGGTGTACTTTGTATGTGTATGATTGTTCATTTTTTCATTGCTAATTATTGGATGATAATTCTACATTGATATAACACTTGGATTATTTGGTTTAAAAAGGATTATAATTTGTCTATTACTGATTCAACCCCCCTCTCAGTAATCCAACAATTGGTATTACAGAAGGTTCCTTCAGAAATTAGTTTAACCACTGAAAGGTAGATCATGGAGAGAAAAAACTTGTATAAAAAAGGAATACCACAGTTTGATGGATAGAAGTATTCTTTTTGGAGCATAACGATGAAGACATATATACAAGCATAGGGATTTGAAATTTGGGAACCAATTGTAGATGGATACACATCACCAACAATTCCACCAACAAATGACAAAGCAGTGAAACTCGGCCAGAATAATTCCAAATCCACAAATTCACTTCTGAATGGTCTCAGTGAAACGGTATTCACCAAAGTTGCACATTGTAAATCCGCTAAAGATATTTGGGACAAGCTTTGAAATATTTATGAAGGAGATTCAAAATTCAAAGCAACAAAGCTTCAAAATTACAGAGGTCAGTTCGAACAACTAAATATGAAGAAAGATGAGAATATTGTAGCCTACTTCTTATGAGTCGATGAAACAGTGAATGCAATCATAGGATTGGGATAAGAAATCGAAGAATCTGTAATTGTTCAAAAGGTACTAAGATCTCTTCCTATGAGATTTGACCCTAAGATATCAACACTAGAAGAAAGATCATATTTAAACTCAATAAGCATAGATGAACTGCATGGAATTTTCATAGCATATGAAATGAGAATTGAACAAGAAAATCCATATGTAAAAGAAGAAGCTTTCAAAGCATCCAAAATATCAAAGAAAAAGGAAAATCAACAAGAAGAACATAGCTACAACAGTGACGTCTCAGAAGATGATGAAGAAGTGGCCAACTTCATCAAAATACTGAACAAGAGAACCGGCTGTAGGTATAGAGGTAAGCTTCCTTTAATTTGTCTTAATTGTGATGGTATTGGTCATATTTCTAACAAATATCCTCATAAGAAAAAGAGAAATTATGAAGGTTACTCAAAAGGAAAACAAACATATAAGAAAAATAACTACAAAGAAAGTTTTCAAGAAAATCTTACGCACCAAAGAAGACATCTCATCATCAGATGAAGATGAAGTTAGTGACAGTGAGACAGGAAGAGTTCTATTCATGGAAGTAGAATAATCTAATAAAGAAGAAGCTGAAGAAGAATATGAAGAAGTCTAAGAAGAAATTGAAGAGGAAGAAGTTGACTACCGAGAAGAATTGATGTGTGCCATAGAAGTTATCAGAAGAGAAAATAAGAAAAACAACAAACTACAAGCAGAACTAGACAATAAAGAAGATACTCAAGAACTAGAACAAATGATCACAAATTTGAAGGTTCAAATAGAAGAAGATAAAATAATTGAAGAAGCACTCAAAGAACAGCTAGAAGAAAATGACAAGATCGTTGGAAATTTGGAAGCAGAGATTGTCACATTAAGAAAGGATATTCAAAACAAAAATATGCAGAATAGCTCAAAATTTTTGGATGACATTATCAGTAGTAAAAAATCTCATATTGACAAGTCCAGACTTGGATACAATCAGACAGAAAAGGGATCAAGCTCAAAAACAACAGGGCAAGAAACATATCCAAAAATCTATGCAGAAACAATCAAAGGGGATAGGAAGATATACAAGGAAGATTATAGGGACACTCCTCCATTGAGAAGATTCAGATTTCAGAATCAACAACAGACATATAGGCCTCAAGAAGAAGAAG